>WNYA01001014.1:0-97017 GCA_019512145.1 Engystomops pustulosus
ATGTATAGCTGTGTACTGTGGCTGTAGCTCCATGTATGGCTGTGTACTGTGGCTGTAGCCCCATGTATGGCTGTATACTGTGGCTGTAGCTCCATGTATGACTGTGTACTGTGGCTGTGGCTCCATGTATGGCTGTGCACTGTGGCTGTAGCCCCATGTATAGCTGTGTACTGTGGCTGAAGCTCCATGTGTGGCTGTGTTCTGTGGCTGAAGCTCCATGTATGGCTGTGTACTGTGGCTGTAGCTCCATGAATGGCTGTGTACTGCAGCTGTAGCTCCATGTATGGCTGTGTACTATGGCTGTGGCTCCATGTATGGCTGTGTACTGTGGCTGTATCCCCATGTTTGGCTGTGCACTGTGACTGTGGCTCCATATAGGGCTTTGTACTCTGGCTGTAGCTCCATGTGGGTCTGTGTGCTGCGGCTGTAGCTCCATGTATGGTTGTGTACTGTGGCTTTAGATCCATATATGGCTGTGTACTGTGGCTGTAGCTTCATGGATAAATGCTTACTGTGGCTGTAGCTCCATGTATGTCTGTGACCCCCACAATATCAAATAGGCACATTCCCTCCAGTAGTCAATTATAGTTACAGTTACCCCAGCAGCTATGGTAGCCAGTAGTAAAAAAAGAACCCAGGAGTAAACTGTAACAGTTTTCCGATTAGCCAGTAGTATTCACTGGGGCACATTTACTGATGTCTTTTTGCCTCTTTGTACTAGTCAGACTGTTCACGTTCTACATTGCTAATACAGCTTGCACAGGTATTTAAGAAGTGTCTGGGCTGGGATTTTGTCGCACATGATAGGTTTTTGGCGCAGCTGCTTTGCTTCCATCCGGACAGTCCGACTGATTCTGACTTAGTGCAGGATTTAACTTTCAAAGTGTTAAAGTTGCACCACAAAAAAGATGGTGAAGTCTGTTGGAGCTGAGAGGGGAAGCGACACATTCATGATTCCAGAGGTACGATCTTAGTGAATCACCGCACGTAACATTATAGACGGACAATGCACTTTTAGTGAAATCCGGTGACCTGGTAAGTAAATGTGCCCCAGTGTGTGAAATTACATCTTTAGCAGAGAGTTAAGAGCCGGCTTTAGTTTTACTCCCTGTCAGGGCTGGGAGTCTGTGGACCTTCTAGACCACCGCGGGAGATGATACTAGCCGACTTGGGACTGGAGTCTAAGTGGCACTCTGTCTTCACCAGAGCCTGCCGCAAAGCGGGATGAACTTGCTGCGGCAGGATACCACCAGGTCATTCCACAGGTGCAACAAGCCCGCGGTGGCTGCCAAGGTAGTAATACAGTAGACAGTCTGTACCCGGGGTGACAGCAGGAGAATAGCACAGGAAGGCACACTAGGACTCACGTCTGGAATCGCAGGAGTGGGCACACGGATCAGGAACACAGGAACGGACTGGCACACAGGAACGCAGGAATCACAGGAATGGACTGGCACACAGGAATTCAGGAATAGACTGGCACACAGGAATGCAGGAGTACATGAATGGACTGGCACACAGGAATGCAGGAATCACAGGAATGGACTGGCACACAGGAATGCAGGAGTACATGAATGGACTGGCACACAGGAACTCAGGAATCACAGGAATGGACTGGCACACAGGAATGCAGGAATACATCAATGGACTGGCACACAGGAATGCAGGAGTACATGAATGGACTGGCACACAGGAATGCAGGAGTACATGAATGGACTGGCACACAGGAATGCAGGAGTACATGAATGGACTGGCACACAGGAATGCAGGAATCACAGGAACGCAGGAATCACAGGAATGCAGGAATCACAGGAACGCAGGAATCACAGGAACGCAGGAATCACAGGAACGCAGGAATAACAAGAACACAGGGGAGCTTTCTCTTTAGGGGAAGCTTGAAGATCCGGCAAGGGTCACAGGAAGAGGCAGGAATTTCTATAAGGCCGGCGCCAATTTTTGGTGTGCGCTGGCCCTTTAAAACTTAGCGAGCCATTACGTGCGCGCCCTAAGAGATGGGGACGCATGCCGAGCAGTGCTGGGCTCCGGGGGTACACGGAGAGACACAGGTGCGCCCGCGATCCGAGACAGAGATCATGGGAGCACCCGTGACACATCCAAGTAGTTGAGCAGGTACATCTTGCAATAGATTCCTTTTTCACAAACCCCACAACGATCGGCTTGCTGTGCAGATACCGAAGGCTGTTGAAACATTCATGAGAATTATGAACCCTCCTAATGTCACAAAGATTAGGCATAAAAGAAAAAGCTAATAACTGGAATATCTCATCTTACTGTGAGTAAAGAAATAGGAGGCCAGATTTACAGTCACTTACTGATCTGTATGTTTTTCTACTTACAGCATACAAACTACGGGGATAATAAATAGCCTTGTTTTCCTCTTTGCCATTGATAATATTAATGAAAATCCTGACATCTTACCCAATATTACACTGGGATACAATGTCTATGACTCGTGTCAAGATGAACGAGTGGCAGTCAGCTGTGTGTTACATCTTCTGTCTGGTCCAGAAAAGGTGATACCTAATTACTCCTGTCCGGGGCGTGGCCAGCTGGCTGGTGTCATTGGAGACCACTACTCATCTACCACTATTCCCGCAGCACAGATCCTGGGACTATACGGATATCCTCAGGTACTGGATAATTTCTCACACCCCACATGCCAGAATTTGAAAATGGAAAGGTCACAAAATAAAGTTTTGTGACTTTTTGTGCTCATCTGTGCAATTTTCTTTGTATTACTGGTGCACCAGATTTTTTAAATGCAGCCTTTAAAAAAGTCACAAAAAACATTTTGTAAACCCTTTTAGCCTGTTCAGAGTGTTTGGCTTCCCATCAGAACCCCATTTTTTACTTTATGTGTTAATAACATTTCAGCGCACTCAGACAAGAGCCAGTTCACACCTTTTATATTTTGTAAAAATCTTCTTAAGCCATAACCAGATGTGGAGACTACACATGGCACATACATGCAGTGCACAAATGTGTAAGTTCTCGGCATTGAATTAGATGAACGTTGGGCATTCGGAGTCAAGGTCAGCACACACAATTCTTGAATAGGGCAGAGCATATGGTGGTCATGAGGTGGGGCTGCCTGCCTGCCTGGACAAGCATTCCTACCTCCTTGACTGTGTATTATGCAGTCAAGATGTCACGGGTGCTCACGGGATCACTGTCTCGGATCGCAGACGCAACCGTGTTCCTCTGTGGGACCCCGCTCTGGCCGACGTTACGGACTTACCCGTCCCAGCTCCTGCTCCCCAGCAGACTGCCATGGGCGCACATCCCCGCCTCCCAGGGCGCGAGCGACGACTGTCGGAAATTTAAAGGGCCAGCATATCACTGATTGGTGTGCTGGCTGAACTCCATCTCCTTATAATACGGCACCTCTCTTCCTGCCTCTTCCTGTGAGTGCCTACACCATTGAGAAAGCTTCCCTGCGACATTTCTGAGTATTCCTGCATTCCTGTGTGTTCCTGCTTTTGAGTCCCATGTTCTCGTATTCTTGTGTGTTCCTGCATTCTTGTGTTCCTGCGTTCCTGTGTTCCGCGTGCCTGTGTTCCCATACCCATCTGCCTGGACCTCCCATTGCTGACCCCAGATTGGACTTTACCTTGCATCTCTGCTGCCTGCCTTGACCCTGTGCCTGAACCTGACCTCGAGAATTTCTTCCGCTAAGGTCCCTCGACCACAGCTGCCATTACAGGCTAGTCCCACCTATGGAACAACCTGCTGGCACCCCGCCGCAGCAAGACCATCACGCTTTGTGGGCTCTACTGAAACTGCGCTGTTGTATCTGCACCAGGGGAGCTCTTTCATGGAAGCATATGCTGTCCAGCTCCGTACCCTGGCTATAGAACTCTCCCGGAACGATGCGTCCCTGTCTGCAGCTTTCAAAAAGGGGCTCTCCTCTCACGTTAAGGGAGCCCTGGCCACTCGTGATCTGCCGTCTTCCCCGAATGGCCTCATCCCCCTAGCCACCCAGATTGACTTGTGGTAGTGTACCAAAGAGTTACGGCTCAAACAACCCCAAGTCTGCACACAACGTCTTCCTCGCCTGGTTCCTGCTTTCCAACGGCTGCTCCAGCCTCCGGTGGTACCATCTACAGAGGAGCCTATGGAGGCAGACAGAGCCTGACTCTCTTCCCAGGAGCGTTTCAGAAGACGTCAGGGAAACCTCTGCCTCTATTGTGCCAGTCCTGAGCACTTCCTTGGGTCTTGTCCTATCCGTCCTCAGCGTCTTCCTGGGATTAGCGCCCCTAGGTATAAGCAATGCTTCTCCATGCCTGTTGATTCTGGCACCCAGATCCAGGCCTCTTCTTTCTTGGCTCTGCAGGGAACTTCGTGGATGCTGCTCTGGTCTCCCGGGATCATGGTTCGGCTCGAGAAGCATTTGTTCATCTCCTCTTTCAGTGGCCCTATCCTCTCTGACCCGGTCCAGTACTGCACCAAGCCTGCACAAGGAGAGACTATCTTTTTATGTACTACCACGGTCCACATCATCCATCCTGTTGGGTCTACCATAGTTGCAGCTCCATGCACCCATTCTTAACTGGAAGATGGGGGAGATCCTTTGGTGGGGACCTGATTGCCAGTCTTGCTGTGTGGAGATGCCTCATCCTGTGCCAGTCCTGGTTTCTCCTGTGACTCCCAAGGCCCTAGAGGGCCTTCCCACTTGCTATAAGGACTTTTTTGCCGTCTACTCGAAGAAGCAAGCCGAGATGTTGCCGCCTCACCGCCCCTACGACTGTCCTGTGGATCTGCTGCGGGGTCGCGTGTATTCACTCTCAGTACCAGAAACCGCAGCCGTGTCAGACTATATTAAAGAAAATCTGCAGAGGTGATTCAAACGTAAGTCCTCTTCTCCGGCTGGTGCAAGCATTTTCTTTGTGACCAAAAAGGACGGGTCACTCTGTCCGTGCATTGACTACCGTGGTCACAGTTAAGAACCGTTAAGAATCTGTTGCCATTGATCACGGAGCTGTTTGACCAGCTTCGTGGAGCCAAGATCTTCTCCAAATTGGATCTTTGAGGGGCCTACAACCTCATTCGTATCCACCAGGAAGATGAGTGGAAGACCGCTTTCAATACCCGTGATGGACACTTCGAGTACCTGGTGATGCTGTTTGGTCTCTGTAATGCACCTGTCTTCCAGGAATTTGTTAATGCCATCTTTAGAGGCTTGATTTATTTCTGTGTTGTGGTCTATTTGGATGATATTCTGGTGTTCTCTCCGGACCTTGAGACCCACCAAATCCACGTACGGCAAGTCCTCAGTCGTTTAAGGGCCAATCACCTTTACACCAATCTTGAGAAGTGCCAATTCCATCAGCGGAGTCTTTCATTTCTTGGCTATATCATCTCTGACAGAGGTCTCCGCATGGATCCTGCCAAGCTGTCTGCATTTCTTCACTGGACCCGTCCTGTAAGTTCATGCCACACTTCTCCTCTCTGGTGTTTCCTATTGTGGCGCTCACCAAGAAGAGCGCCATCCCTCGACTTTGGCCCATGGCATCTGAGGAGGCCTCCAAGAACTTAAAGTCTATGTTTGCTTCAGCTCCAGTTCTTGTACTTCCTGACACAGAGAAGCCTTTTCATCTGGAAGTGGATGCCTCCTCAGTAGGGGCTGGTGTGGTGCTCATGCAGAAGTGTCCCAAAGGCCGAACCCTTCACCTGTGTTTTTTTCCAAGACCTTCTCCTCTACAGAGAGGAATTATTCTATAGGAGATCAAGATCTGCTGGCGATTAAGCTCGCCTTAGAAAAGTGGTGTTACCTCCTGTAGGGAGCTTGGTTTCCGGTCAACAATTACACGGACCACAAGAACCTCTTCTATCTCCAGACTGCTCAGCGACTCAATCCACGTCAAGCTTGCTGGTCACTATTCTTCAGCCAGTTTGATTTCCTCATTTATTTCCGTCCGGCTGAGAATAACATCAAGGCTGACACCCTTTCTCGTGCCTCGGATTTCGTTGGGGAAGAACCGGCTCCTCGGTAGGTCAACCCTCCTGACCGACTGGTACTGGCCGAGCCAGCGGATCTTCATCAACCACCTCCTGGTAAGACCTAAATATGACCTGGTCTAAGGAGAAAGATTCTGACTCTGTCTCCCTCGTTTCCCGATTCTACTGGTGGCCAGATTTGGCCAAGGATTTTAAGGACTTTGTTGCTTCCTGTGCTATCTGTGCCCAGAATAAGCCTTCACGCCTCAAGCCTGCTGGTCTTCTTCTGCTGTTGCCGATACCCAGCTGTCCGTGGACTCATCTGGCCATGGACTTCATCACGGACCTGCTGTCTTCATCAGGCAATACCGTCATATGAGTGGTGACTGCCTGTTTTTCAAAGATGTCCCATTTTGTTCCTCTGCCAGGTTTGCCATCTGCTCCACGTCTTGCCAGCCAGTTCTTTCGTCACATCTTCTGCCTCCATGGACTTCCTCAACACATTGGGGGTCATTTACTCAGGGTCTGAATCGAGTGAGTCCGTCGGGTATTCTGACGATTTCCAATTTGTGCCGAATTCCGCCAGGATTTTGGCGCACGCGATCGGATTGTGGCGCATCGGTGCCAGGTTGCAAGCAACGGAAATGGGGGGGGGGGTGGCCATTGGAAAACCCGACGAATCCCGAAAAACTGCAGAATTTTTTAAAAACATGTATTGCTTAACACGCGCTTACCTGCACCCAAGATAGGATGGTGAACTCCGGCGGACTTCAGTGCAGCAGTGACACCTGGTGGACACCGGGCGCACTACCTTAGTGAATCGCCAGAAGACCCGAATCCTCGACGGAGAACGCGCCGCTGGATCGCGACAGGACCGGGCAAGTAAATGTGCCCCGTTGTCTCTGACCGCAGGGTTCAGTTTGTCTCTAAATTCTGCCGCTCTCTCTGCAACCAACTTCAGTCTATTGGGCAGGTGGAAAGAGTGAATCAAACCCTGGGCTGCTATCTACGCCATTTTGTTTCTGCCCATCAGGACGATTGGTCCTCTCTGTTCTCTTATAACTCCTTGGACTCTGCATCCGCGAGCTCTGCTCCATTTTTTGTCAGTTATGGACCGCACCCTTGCCCTCTTTTCCTCTGCCTATGTCATCGGATGTTCCTGCCGTTGTGGAATTGGTACAGGACCTGAAGGCCATCTGGGAGCAGACTTGTCTTTCCTTGTTACAGGCTTTGGCCCGAATGAAGCTCCAAGCCGATAAGAGACGCAGGCCTCCTTCTGTCTTTGCTCCAGTTGACAAGGTCTGGTTCTCCTCCAGGTATGTCCAGCTGAAAATCCCAGACTACAAATTGGGACCACAGTTCTTGGGTCCATTGAAGTCCTACAAATTGTGGCTGCGTCCCAGCATGCACATACCCAACTCCTTCCACGTTTCTCTCCTCAAACCACTCATCTTGAACTGTTTCGCCCAGCAAGTTCCTCCTCCTCCGGCGCCAGCAAGTTCCTCCTCCTCCGGCGCCTCAGGCTGATTCCACTGATGTCTTTGAGGTGAAGGAGATCCTCGACATGAAGATAGTGAGAGGAAGGCGGTTCTTTCTTGTTGATTGGAAGGTATTTGGTCCTGTGGAGAGAAGGTGGGAGCCAGAGGATAACATCCTGGACAAGAATCCTGCTTTAGCGATTTGTCAGGGGGGAGGCTGAAGGGGAAGGGGTACTGTCTTGGATCGCGGGCGCACCCTTGTTCCTCTGTGTGACCCAGCTCCTGCCGCCGCTACGGACTCACCTGTCCGGGCTCCTGCTCCCCAGTGGACTGCCGTGTGCGCTCATCCCCGCCTCCTAGGGCACACGCGCGCCGGCTGTCAAACATTTAAAGGGCCAGCGCACCACTGATTGGTGCGCTGGCTGAAATCCATCTCCTTATAATCCGGCACCTCCCTTCCTGCCTTGCCGGATCTTTCTGAATTCCTGTGTGTTCCTGCGTTCCTGTGTCCCATGTGCCTGTGTTCCCGTTCCCATCTCCCTGGACCTCCTGTTGCTGACCCGAGATTAGACTTGACCTTGCATCTCTGCCGTCTTACCCTTTGCCTTAACCTGACCTCGAGACTGTCTTCCACTAAGGTACCTCAACCTCGGCTTCCACACGCGGGCTAGACGCACTTGTGGAACGACCTGGTGACACCCCGCCGCAGCTACACCATCCCGCTTTGCGGCGGGCGCTGGTGAAGACCGGGTGCCACTTAGACTCCAGTCCCAGGTGTCGGCTAGTACACAAGAATCTCCAGAGGACATGCATTATATTTCGTGTGGCACTGTTGGTGGGCTTACGTGGCAACTATTTAGTGCAGGTACAATTAATTTAATTTTATTTGAATAAAAAATATAGCATCCAGAACATTCTTCCAAATCCATCCATAGTTTTATAAATGTCTCCAAATGTCTCCCCACCAGATCAGCTATGGAGCCACCGACCCCTCATTATCTGAAAGACGCCTCTACCCACATGTTTTCCGAACAGTCCAAAGTAGCCACACCCACAATATGGTGATCATTGAGCTGTTGAAGTATTTTGGCTGGACCTGGGTCGGGATTTTAGTATCAAATGATAATGCTGGAGAGAATGAGCTGCAGATACTGACAAAATACATGAAAGAGAACGGGATCTGTGCCGCCTTCATCATAAAACTTACAGAGGATGATCCTAAATATGATCCCAATAATGCGATAACCAATCCTCAAGTCAGAATCATTATAATGTGTGGGACGTCTACTGTGAATGCAATGGTATTTCTATTTGTCTATACATCTGAAATATTAAACAAAACTCTAATTGTCCCCCCGTCTTGGGCTTCAGGTTCTATCATTGTAGGCAATCGGTATTCAATATTTAATGGAAGTCTAGGAATTGATTTTTCATCACCTCCTTTTTTAGGAATACAAGATTTTATGAAAAACTACAAGAAACTCCCCAATATTTACCTGTGTGACTTATCCTGGATATTCCTAAGTGACAGAATAGTAAATGAGGATTTTGTTTCAATCAATTTAGCGCCTCCAGGAAGTAATTTTAGTTACACAATTACTCAGCCCAGTATGAGATATTACCTCTCCTCCGGGGTGACCCCACGATTGTATGACGCAGTAGAAATCCTGGCAAAGTCTCTACATGAAATGTTCTTACATATAAAAGACAAATATAAGGAAAACCCAATAACTGGGCTTGTACAATACACACGGAAGTTACAGCGCTACATACAGAGGATGAAGAATTCCCGGGACCCAATGTCTCCTTCATATTACTTTACTGACCAGGGGGAAGCTCCTCATCCATATAAGATCATCAACTGGATATTTATAAAAGAGGCAAGAAATGAGGACATAAAAATGGCTGAAGTAGGAAATTTTACCCCATGGGCTGCGGACCCTCACCAGCCGCTCCATGACCTGGCGGGAGGCACGGGGGGGCCGGACCCTCACCAGCCGCTCCATGACCTGGCGGGAGGCACGGGGGGGCCGGACCCTCACCAGCCGCTCCAGGACCTGGCGGGAGGCACAGGGGGGCCGGACCCTCACCAGCCGCTCCAGGACCTGGCGGGAGGCACAGGGGGGCCGGACCCTCACCAGCCGCTCCAGGACCTGGCGGGAGGCACAGGGGGGCCGGACCCTCACCAGCCGCTCCAGGACCTGGCGGGAGGCACAGGGGGGCCGGACCCTCACCAGCCGCTCCAGGACCTGGCGGGAGGCACAGGGGGGCCGGACCCTCACCAGCCGCTCCAGTACCTGGCACAGCAGTCATGAATGTGAAGGTCCTGGAAGCTGGATGGACACAGGACCCTCCATTATGTTATGGCTGTTACACAGAGCAGAACATGTAATGAGGCAAGGAGGATGGCACCCAGCTTTCCCAAGTGGAATGGAAGGAATGTGCGCAAGATAATCATCTGTATATATTCCGTAGCCCCGAACACATCATAGTGGACAATAGGGGTGAGGACCCTGATCCCAGGAGCTTACAGTCTATGAGGATGAGGGGTGACACAAGAGCTTACAGTCTATGAGGATGAGGAGGTGACACAAGAGCTTACAGTCTATGAGGATGAGGAGATGACACAAGAGCTTACAGTCTGCAATAAATTATTCATGTTGAGCTTCCTTCAACCTGATGGAGATTGGAAATTAATGAGACATCCAGGCTTTTTCATCTTATCTAAGCCGTCAGCCTGCAGCGCTGTCACGTCGCCAGCGTTTAAGCTTATCGGTGATGTGCCACCAGCTGCACTGAAAACCCGCTCGACAACACTCTAGCGTCCAGGGCAGGCAGAACCCTCCAAGGCGACAGCGGCCGTTCGTTAAAAGCCACATTTCCCGCTTTAAAACCCGTATTTTGTAGGAAGCTGTGTGATCATTTAGGAAACGATGGTATGGTCAGCTACGCCTTCCTCAACCACTTTCTGTCAAGATCAGCCCTACTCTGCCGAGACTGGGGCAGGTGAAAGTGTCTTGCGGGGGTGACAAAACTGGCAAAGCCTTGTAAAGCGTACCCTTGCACAGGCTGGACAAGCTTGCCTGCTCGCCTACTTCTCCCTCGCTACTTGTCCCGCGAACTACGCCCTCTGCCGGCTAGTGCTGTCAGAAGGAATACTGTTTTCAGCTTGGTGCACCAGGGCCTGCTGGTAGTCATGCATTCTCTTCTCACACTACACTCCTTTCCTTCTCCAGGGATGAAGTGGAAAGCTTTTTGCTTGTACCGTGGGTCCAGGAGAGTGAATACCCTGTAATCCCGTGCTGGATAAATAAATTTTTGACCAAGGGTCACGGGATAGGCCAGCCTAGCTGAAATCTGCCATATGCGCCAAGTCCCAACTCGCAGAATTCACTCCCCTCACTGGCCCTGACTGTCCATTTCCTCTCCTCCAACTCCTCTTCTTCTGCCCATACACGCTGAACATGAAGGACTGAACAAATGGTCCCTCTTGTGTCTCGCCAACATTGTTCCTCGCTCTTCCTCCTCGCCTCCTCCTCCACCTCCTCCATATGCTCTTGAAACAACCTGATGGAGCTTTTGGCTATCACCCGGGATCTTTCCTTCCCCTGTCCTTTGTTGACTAGCCGCAAAGTTTCCGACTTCAATTCTGATCCGAGAGTTTTCATCACAGGAGCCAAGCAGCGGGATGGTGAGGCTGATGATGTCGGCATCGCCACTGCCCCTGTTTTTGACTCCTCAAAGGATTACTCAGCACCTGATAGATATCCGCATCCACGTCCACTCCTCATTGTCGACTTGAGGAAGATGACTGAGACCTGACTACCTCGGTGGAAGTTGACATCTGGCATTCCTACATCGCTCTGCGCTGCTGGTAACTCCTGTATAAACAGGTTAGTGTTGAATTCCACCACCACCTCGTGGGCACGTCGCACAACAGTGGGTGTCTGGCTAGTTGGAGGCGGCGCTGCGCTGCCTCTGAAGTGGCAGCATCTGTGTCTGGCCTTCCTAATGCGCACAGATGCGGCGTGCACCTTCGTGAGCCAATCAGACCGATTGGGTATGTCTTGAGGAAACGCGAACTATCAGATTTTAACACATGGGCCAGCATGGCACATGTGTCAGTCCTGCCGATTGCAGAGCCCCAACAGGTTACGTTCCGTGTCACACACAACCATGCTGGCTTCAGGTCAGCGGTGCCAGCCACAGATCAGTCTGCGCCGTGATGCCCTGTAATAGTTTCTTGGGCGTGTGCCTTTTAATCGCCTAGGCTCAGCGAGTTTGAGCCCGCCTGCTGTCGCTTAGCGACGGCACTGCTGCTGTGCCTAGAGCTAGCGACCTGATGGCGCCATGCCCACGGATGGTATTTCGGAGGAAAGGTGGAGGAGGGGTGGGAGGAAGGCGGCAAGTAGGCCTGAAGACCTGGACCGAGGTATGTCCGCCCGCAATCCTCGGCGTCGGCAGTATATGACCAGCCGGCAGGTCCGAACTCTCGGTTCCCAACCGCCTCCACCAGTTTAACCCAATGTGCAGTCAACAGCGATATAAGTGGCCCTGCCCACCGCACTCGTCCACTGTCCGTGTTCAGGTGGACCTTGTCAGCAACGCGTTGGTCAGGGCACAATGATGTTTGTCCTGACAACGTGCTGGTGGCAGGGCTGGGACCACCTCTGGAAAGTAGTGGTGGACGGGGACAATACCGAGGGGGGCCCGCCGCCATGAGGTTTGCGAAGGCCTTGGTCTTACCATGCCTTAAGGGCAGCATCTCCAGGCTAGCAATCTGGAGATGTGGACATTGAAGGGCTTGGTGGGGCGTGCGTTTGGGTTGCACTATATTTCCTTTTCCGCTCCACTCTGGGTATGTAGAGCTGAACGCTGGTGGATGCTGTTGAGTATCGTGGAGGCGACGATGGGGTTTTTTGGGCCAGGGTCCTGGGCAGGGGGCTGACTATCAGCTTGACAGCACAGGGGAGGAGCAATAGGTGTGCCCGGCCGAGGTGAACGGGCTTGGTTTGTCCACTGAGTGGGGTGTTTAGCATTCATATGCCTGCGCAGTAAACTGGTGGTAGTTAAGCTAGTAGTTGTGGAACCCCGCTTCTGATCCTGGTTTGGCAATGTTGCACAGACCACAGTCCCGTCGGTCATCCGGTGTTTCCTTAAAGAACCTCCAACTTCTTAAATCTAGCCCCTCGCCGGCGGGAGCCTCGCCACGGATCTTCACTACGTGACCACATTGGCGCGATGCAACCAGCTCTTGCCCTGCCTCGCCGTCTGGGTGGGGGGCCCCACCACTGCTCTCTCAACCTTTTCTGGTCGAGTACTCTCCTTCCTTCTCATACTCACTTTTTTAACGCCTTCCTATCCCCCCATCTTTTTTCTTTCACCTCATCACTCCTATCCCGTCATTCTTTCTCCCCGCCTCGGACTTCTGGCCCTGACAACAACGTTCACCACTGTTCTTACAACCGTTCCTCCTCATCGTCGGACACCTCTTTACATTACATACACACTTCTTTCCACTACGTCCGAGGTCATCATCACCCACAGACTCAACTCCAGGATGGAAAAACCTGGGCAAGCGTAAAATTGCTCAGCAGCAACCGACAATGGTTTGTGACTGTGGGAAGGGTCCAGAAACGTTCCTCAGAGTATGCCGTTTCAATGCCAAATTTTCCTGGGAGGGTCAGACTGGGGGGGAGGGGCTGAGGTGTTCAGACTGGAGGAGTGCCGATTTCGGATAAAATGGGTGGACTGCGTGGGAAGACTGCTGGTGGACAAATTGCTCGAAGCATTGTCCGGCAATCCACGACATCCCATGTTTCGCACTGTTCTGCTGGCCTCACCAGTGCTCTAAAACCACCACAGTCCTCAGTAACTTTCATACAGGAACCTATGGAGTGTAGCTCTGCGTGTTCCCCTGCTCCCTCATCAGTCAGTGGTGTCTCAATCACCCCGCCCCAGACCACGGCCTCTTACCCATGCAGTAGTTGGAACGCCACGTCCCGCCTCTTCCTCTACCCCTAGCCCACTCGGGTAAACATTTTGCAAGAAATTATACTTTACTTTTTTTTCACTTTTTTTGTGTGTGTTTTTTTTTTTTTTTTGTGTTTTTTTAGTTTTTCAAACCAAACGATGCTATCCTCTTGCTATGCTATTTCCTAGCCAACTATGAAAGCACACTGCTATGCCAGATGAGATGATCGCTGAGTTATGAAAAAATAAACTTCAAATAAAAGTAATGGCAGCTGTGTCCTAATGAAATCAAACCCCTAATAAATTGTCCCCTTCGTTCTTTGCATGGTAATATGTGCTTCACTAAGCGCTAAACCCAACGGTCCCAATTCTCCTGCAAATTCCTCACAATATGGTAGTTAATTCAATCATCAAGAGCCAGCCACCAGCAAGATCAACCAGAATAAAATATATATCCCGCTATTGTCGGCGAAGTAAGCCTTGGATTCTCCTATGGCTTTTTCTAGCCAAGTATGAAGCACACTACTTATGCAAGATGGATGAACGCTGAGTTTATCAAAATAAAACGGAAAATAAAAGAACTGGCAGACTGTGCCTAATTGAAATCCAACCACCCCTAATACATTGTCCGCACTTTGGTGTTTGAGGTGGCTATGTGTGTCACTAGAGCTAAACACAACTGTATTCAAGTCCCCCCTGCAATTCCTCACAATATGGTACAGCTGCAATTAAAAAAATAAATAAACGTTATTGTAGCCCTAAGAATGCTGTTTGGGTTTTTGTATACTCACTCCTATACTCACTCACTGCCTAACACTACTTCTAATAGAACACCCTAACGCTTCCCTGACCAGCACTAGCGTCGCCCTAGCGGCATCCATACACAGAATGATCCGAGCAGGCGGGCAGACGGCTAGTATCTATCCGCAGGGTCCACCTGTCTGGCCAGCCAACCACTGCATCGACGTGTAAGGGAACCACGTCCATGCCTGGGTGTAGTGGCAGAGGTCTCCTGGCTTGTGATTGGCTCTGTTTCTGCCGCCAAAAAGCAAAACGGCGGGAGATGCCATTTTCTTCTCGAGCGGGAAAGCTAAGTTATTCGTCCGGAGCAACGATCATTTCGAGTAACGCTAATGCTCGAACTAGCATCACAAGCTCGGACGAGTATGTTTTCGCGTCATCTCTATCACCTCTTGTGGGATCTTCTACACCTGCACCATAAAATTATCCTGAAGAATGTTTTAAAATGTCTCCTCTCACTTCACCGATGAAGAGAGCCCTGACCCCAATTATATATTGGGAAAGTTAAAGTCTCTCCTTATCACTAGGTCCCCTCCGTGTGCGCCCCGCTCCATCTGTTTATATATAGGTGCACCTCTCATTTCACTCAGAGATGTTGAGGGGTCTATCATAATGACACACAAATAATTTTCTCAAGCCTCTGCTTTGAATTGTCCACCCCAAAGTTTTCATCCTCCGCACACTTCTGAGCCACTGACTCACAATCGCTTTTAAAGTCTCTTCTTTACTACAGACATACCCACCACCTCCCCTCCTATTTGCCCTTTCTTTCCGAAGATTGTAAACCTTGGAATATTACACCCCAATCATGCGATGCATCAATCCAGTCTCTACTCAAACCAACAACATCTAACTGTTTCCTCTATAGTCAGAGCCTCTTTTTGCCTTGATACTTCTGGCATTTGTGAACATACAATTTAATTTTCCACGGTTATTTATCTGATTTAAAGTAATTTTACTGGCACATGTATGGCTGTGTACTGTGGCTGTAGCTCCATGTATGGCTGTGCACTGTGGCTGTAGCTCCATGTATGGCTGTGTCTGGCTGTACTCCGTATGGGCTTGGACTGTGGCTGTAGCCCCCCATGTATGGCTGTGAACTGTCGTAGCTCTGTATGGCTGTGTACTGTGCTGTAGCTCCATGTATGGCTGTGTACTGTGGCTGTAGCTCCCTGTATGCTGTGTACTGTGGCTGTAGCTCCATGTATGGCTGGGACTGTGGCTGTAGCTCCATGTATGGCTGTACTGTGGCTGTTAACTCCAGTAATGGCTGTGTACTGGCTGTAGCTCCATGTATGGCTGTGTACTGCGGCTGTAGCTCCCATCGTATGGCTGTGTACTGTGGCTGAGCTCCATTATGCTGTGTACTGTGGCTGTAACTCTAGGTATGGCTGTGTACTGTGGCTGTACCCCATGTATGGCTGTCTGTACTGTGGCTGTAGCTCCATGTATGCTGTGTACGTGTGGTCTGTGCTCCATGTATGGCTTGCACTGTGCTGTAGCCCCTGTATGAGCTGTGTACTGTTGCTGACGCTCCATGTAATGGCTGTATGTATCGCTGCTGTACGCTCCATGTATGAGCTGTGTACTGTCGGCTGTAGCTCCATGTATGGCTAGTGTACTGGGGCTGTAGCCCCATGTTATGGCTGGTGTTACTGTGGACTGTGCTCCATGTAGGCTGTTGTACTGTTGGCTGTAGCTCTATGTATGGCTGTGTACTGTGGCTGAAGCTCCATGTATAGCTGTGTACTGTGGCTGTAGCTCCCGTGTATGCTGTGTACTGTGGCTGTCACCCCATGTATGGCTGTATACTGTGGCTGTAGCTCACATGTATGGACTGTGAGTGACTGTAGGCGTACTGTGTGCTCCATGTATGGTTATGTACTGTGGCTGTAGCTCCATGTATCGGGCTGTAGTCCATGCTACTGCGGCTGTAGCTCCATGTGGATGCTCTGTGTACTGTGGCTGTGGCTCCATGTATGCTGTGCACTGTGGCTGTAGCCCCATGTCTAGTGTACTGTGGCTGACTCATGTTGTGTAGTTTGTGGCTGAAGCTCCAGTATGGCTGTGTACTGTGGTTGTAGCTCCATAATGTGCTGTGTACTGCAGCTGTAGCTCCATGTATGGCTGTGTACTAGGCTGTGGCTCCATGTATGGCTGTTACTGTGGCTGTATCCCCATGTTTGGCTGTGCACTGTGACTGTGGCTCATATGGGCTTGTACTCTGCTGTGTAGCTCCAGTGGGTCCGTGGCTTCGGCTGTAGCCATGTATGGTTGTGTACTGTGGCTTTAGATCCATATATGGCTGTGTACTGTGCTGTTAGCTTCATGATAAATGCTTACTGTGGCTGTAGCTCCATGTATTTCTGTGACCCCACAATATCAAATAGGCACAGTTCCCTCCATAGTCATTATAGTTACAGTTACCCCAGCAGCTATGGTAGCCGTAGTAAAAAAAGAACCCAGGAGTAACTGTAACAGTTTTCCTTCGATTAGCCAGTTAGTATTCACTGGGGACATTTACTGATGTCTTTTTGCCTCTTTTAACTAGTCAGACTGTTCACGTTCACATTGCGAATACAGCTTGCACAGGTATTTAAGAAGTGCTGGGCTGGGGATTTTGTCGCACAGATAGGTTTGTGGCGCAGCTGCTTTGCTTCCATCCGGACAGTAGTCGACTGATTCTGACTTAGTGCAGGATTTAACTTTCAAAGTGTTAAAGTTGCACCACAAAAAGATGGTGAAGTCTGTTGAGCTGAGAGGGGAAGCGACACATTCATGATTCAGAGGTACGATCTTATTGAATCACCGCACGTAACTTATAGACGGACAATGCACTTTAGTGAAATCCGTACCTGGTAAGTAAATGTGCCCCGTGTGTGAAATTACATCTTTTAGGAAACAGATCAAGAGAGTTAAGAGCCGGCTTTAGTTTTACTCCCTGTCAGGGTCTGGGAGTCTGTGGACCCTCTGACCACCGCGGGAGATGATATAGCCGACTTGGGACTGTGAGTCTAAGTCACTCTGTCTTCACCAGACCAGCTGCCGCAAAGCGGGATGAACTTGCTGCGGCAGGATACCACCAGGTCATTCCACAGGTCAAAAGCCCCGCGGTGGCTGCCAAGTTAGTAATACGTAGACAGTCTGTACCCGGGGTGACAAGAGAATAGCACAGGAATGCACACTAGGACTCACGTTGAATCGCAGGATGGGCCACTATCAGGAACACAGGAACGGACTGGCACACAAACGCAGGAATCAGGAATGCTGGCACACAGGAATTCAGGAATAATGGCACACAGGAATGCAGGAGTACATGAATGGACTGGCACACAGGAATGGCATTGGAACAGCAGGAATGGCTGGACTGGCACACAGTGACATGCCAGGAGTACATGAATGGACTGGCACACAGGAATGCAGGAATCACGGAATGGACTGGCACACAGGAATGCGGATACAGATGGACTGGCACACAGGAATGCAGGAGTACGGAATGGACTGAATGCTGGACACAGGATGCCGAGTACATGAATGGACTGCAAGGAACTCAGGAATAGGACTGACTGGCACACAGGAATGCAGGAATACATATGGACTGGCACACAGGAATGCAGAGTACATGAATGACTGGCACACAGGAATGGCAGGAGTACACTAATGGACTGGCACAGGAATGCAGGAGTACATGAAGGGACTGGCACACCAGGAATGCAGGAATCACAGGAACGCAGGAAATCACAGGATGCAGAATCACAGGAACGCAGGAATCACAGGAACGCGAATCACAGGAACGCAGGAATAACAAGAACAACAGGGGAGCTTTCTCTTTAGGGGAAGCTTGAAGATCCGGCAGGGTCACAGGAAGAGGCAGGAATTTCTATAAGGCCGGCGCCAATTTTTGGTGTGCGCTGCCCTTTAAACTTAGCGAGCCATTACGTGCGCGCCCTAAAGATGGGACGCATGCCGACAGCTGGCAACGAGAGACACAGTGCGCCCGCGATCCGAGACAAGGATCATGGGAGCACCCGTGACCACTCCAATGTTGAGCAGGTACATCTTGCATAGATTCCTTTTTCACAAAAACCCCACAACGATCCTTGCTGTGCATTACCGCAGGCTGTTGAAACATTCATGAGAATTAGAACCCTCCTAATGTCACAGATTAGGCATAAAAGAAAAGCTAATAACTGGAATATCTCATCTTCTGTGATTAAAGAAATAGGAGGCCAGATTTACAGTCACTTACTGATCGGTATGTTTTTCTACTTACAGCATACAAACTACGGGATAATAAATGCCGTGTTTCCTCTTTGCCATTGATAAATTAATGAAAATCCTGACTCTTTACCCAATATTCCCTGGGATACAATGTCTATGATCGTGTCTCAGATGAACGGAGTGCTTCAGCTGTGTGTTACATCTTCTGTCTGGTCCAGATAAGGTGATACCTAATTACTCTGTCCTGCCGTGGCCAGCTGGCTGGTGTCATGGGACTCACACTCATCTACCACTATTCCCGCAGCACAGATCCTGGGACTATACGGATATCCTCAGGTACTGGATAATTTCTCACACCCCACTGCTCAGAATTTGAAAATGGAAAGGTCACAAAATAAGTTTTGTGACTTTTTTGTGCTCATCTGTGCAATTTTCTTGTATTACTGGTGCACACGATTTTTTAAATGCAGCCTTTAAAAAGTCACAAAAAACATTTTGTAAACCCTTTTAGCCTGTTCAGAGTGTTTGGCTTCCCATCAGAACCCCATTTTTACTTTATGTGTTAATAACATTTCAGCGCACTCAGACAGAGCCGTTCACACACTTTATATTTTGTAAAAATCTTCTTAACGCCATACCAGATGTGGAGACTACACATGGCACATACTGCAGTGCACAATGTGTAATTCTCGGCATTGAATTAGATGAACGTTGGCATCGGAGTCAAGGTCAGCACACACAATTTCTTGAATAGGGCAGAGCATATGGTGGTCATGAGGTGGGGCTGCCTGCCTGCCTGGACAAGCATTCCTACCTCCTTGACTGTGTATTATGCATGTCAAGATGTCACGGGTGCTCACGGGATCACTGTCTCGGATCGCAGACGCAACCGTGTTCCTCTGTGGGACCCCGCTCTGGCCGACGTTACGGACTTACCCGTCCCAGCTCCTGCTCCCCAGCAACTGCCATGGGCGCACATCCCCGCCTCCCGGGCGCGAGCGACGACTGCGATTTTAAAGGGCCCGCATATCACTGATTGGTTTGCTGGCTGAGCTCCATCTCCTTATAATGACGGCACTCTCTTCCGGCCTCTTCCTGTGAGTGCCTCACACATTGAGAAACTTCCCTGCGACATTTCTGAGTATCCTCATTCCTGTGTGTTCTCGCTTTGGAGTCCCATGTCTCGTATTCTGTGTGTTCCTGCATTCTTGTGTTTCCTGCGTTCCTGTGTTCCGCGTGCCTGTGTTCCCATACCCATCTGCTGGCACCTCCCATTGCTGACCCCAGATTGGACTTTACCTTGTCATCTCTGCTGCCTGCCTTGACCCTGTGCCTTAAACCTGACCTCGAAATTTTTTCCGCTGAGGTCCTCGACCACAGCTGCCATTACGGCTAGTCCCACCTAGGAACAACCTGCTGGCACCCCGCCGCAGCAAGACCATCACGCTTTGTGGGCTCTACTGAAACTGCGCGTGTGTATCTGCACCAGGGAGCTCTTTCATGGAGCATATGCTGTCCAGCTCCGTACCCTGGCTTCAGAACTCTCCCGGAACGATGCGTCCCTGTCTGCAGCTTTCAAAAAGGTTCTCTCCTCTCACTTTAAGGGAGCCCTGGCCACTGTGTATCTGCCGTCTTCCCTGAATGGCTCATCCCCCTAGCCACCACCAATTGACTTTGTGGTAGTGTACCAAAGAGTTACGGCTCAAACAACACCCAAGTCTGCACACAACGTCTTCCTCGCCTGGTTCCTGCTTTCCACGGCTGCTCCAGCCTCTGGTGGTACCTCTACAGAGGAGCCTATGAGGCAGACAGAGCCTGACTCTCTTCCCAGGAGCGTTTCAGAAGACTTCAGGGAAACTCTGCCTCTGTTGTGCCAGTCTGAGCACTTCCTTGGGTCTTGTCCTCTCCGTCCTCAGCGTCTTCCTGGGTTAGCGCCCCTAGGTATAAGCAATGCTTCTCCGCCTGTTGATTCTGGCACCCAGATCCAGGCCTCTCTTTCTTGGCTCTGCAGGGAACTTCGTGGATGCTGCTCTGGTCTCCCGGGATCTGGTTCGGCGGCTCGAGAAGCATTTGTTCATCTCTCTTTCAGTGGCCCTATCCCTCTGACCCGGTCCAGTACTGCACCAAGCCTGCACAAGGAAGACTATCTTTTATGTACTACCACGTTCCACATCATCCATCCTGTTGGTCTACCATAGTTCAGCTCCATGCCCCATTCTTAACTGGAGATGGGGAGATCCTTTGGTGGGGACCTGATTGCCAGTCTTGCTGTGTGGAGATGCCTCATCCTGTGCCAGTCCTGGTTTCTCCTGTGACTCCCAAGGCCCTAGAGGGCCTTCCCACTTGCTATAAGGACTTTTTTGCCGTCTACTCAAGAAGCAAGCCGAGATGTTGCCGCCTCACCCCGCCCTACGACTGTCCTGTGGATCTGCTGCGGGGTCGAGTGTATTCACTCTCAGTACCAGAAACCGCAGCCGTGTCAGACTATAAAAGAAAATCTGCAGGATTGATCAAACACAAGTCCTCTTCTCCCGGCTGGTGCAGCATTTTCTTTGTACCAAAAAGGACGGGTCACTCTGTCCGTGCATTGACTACCGTGGTCAGGTCACAGTTAAGAACCGTTAAGAATCTGTTCCATTGATCACGGAGCTGTTTGACCAGCTTCGTGGAGCCAAGATCTTCTCCAATTGGATCTTTGAGGGCCTACAACCTCATTCGTATCCACAAGGAGATGAGTGGAAGACCCTTTCAATACCCGTATGGACACTTCAGTACCTGTGATGCTGTTTGGCCTCTGTAAGGCACCTGTCTTCAGGAATTTGTTAATCCATCTTTAGAGGCTTGCTTATTCTGTGTTTGTGGTCTATTTGGATATATTCTGGTGTTTCTCTCCGGACCTTGAGACCCACCAAATCACGTACGGCAAGTCCTCAGTCGTTTAAGGGCCAATCACCTTTACAACCAATCTTGAGAAGTGCCAATTCCATCAGCGGAGTCTTTCATTTCTTGGCTATATCATCTCTGACAGAGGTCTCCGCATGGATCCTGCCAAGCTGTCTGCTTTCTTCACTCACTGGACCCGTCGTAAGTTCATGCCACACTTCTCCTCTCTGGTGTTTCCTATTGTGGTGCTCACCAAGAAGAGCGCCATCCCTCGACTTTGCCCATGGCTCTGAGAGGCCTCCAAGAACTTAAAGTCTATGTTTGCTTCAGCTGCTCCATTTTCTTGTACTTCCTGACACAGAGAAGCCTTTTCATCTGGAAGTGGATGCTCCTCAGTAGGGGCTGGTGTGGTGCTCATGCAAGTGTCCCAAAGGCCGAACCCTCACCTGTGTTTTTTTCCAAGACCTTCTCCTCTACAGAGAGGAATTATTCTATAGGAGATCAAATCTGCTGGCGATTAACTCGCCTTAAAAGTGTGTTACCTCCTGTAGGAGCTTGGTTTCCGGTCAACAATTACACGGACCACAAGAACTCTTCTATCTCCAGACTGCTCAGCGACTCAATCCACGTAAGCTGCTGGTCATATTCTCAGCCAGTTTGATTTCCCATTTATTTCCGTCGGCTGAGAAACTCAGGTACACCTTCTCGTGCCTGATTCGTGGGAGACCTCCCTGTAGGTCACCCTCTGACCGCTGGTACTGGCCGAGCCGCGGATCTTCATCACCACCTCCTGGTAACCTAAATATGACCTGGTCTAAGGAGAAAGATTCTGACTCTGTCTCCCTGTTTTCCCGATTCTACTGGTGGCCAGATTTGGCCAAGGATTTTAAGGACTTTGTTGCTTCCTGTGCTATCTGTGCCCAGAATAACCTTCACGCCTCAACCTGTGGGTCTTCTTCTCTGTTGCCGATACCCCTGTCCGTGGACTCATCTGGCCATGGACTTCATCACGGACCTGCTGTCTCATCAGCAATACCGTCATATGAGTGGTGCTGCCTGTTTTTCAAAGATGTCCCATTTGTTCCTCTGCCGGTTTGCCTCTGCTCCACGTTTGCCAGCCAGTTCTTTCGTCACACTTCTTCTGCCTCCATGGACTTCCTCAAACCATTGGGGGTCATTTACTCAGGGCTGAATCGAGTGAGTCCCGTCGGGTATTCTGCGATTTCCAATTTGTGCGAATTCCGCCATGATTTGCGCACACGCGATCGGATTGTGGCGCATCGTGCGTGCAAGCAAGGAATGGGGGGGGGGGTGGCCTTGGAAAACCCACGAATCGAAAACTAGAGATTTTTTAAAAACATGTATTGCTTAACACCGTTACCTGCACCCAGTAGGAGGTGTGAACTCCGGCGGACTTCAGTGCAGCAGTGACACCTGGTGGACACCGGGCGCACTACCTTAGTGAATCGCCAGAAGACCCGAATCCTCGACGGAGAACGCGCCGCGGAGTCGCGACAGGACGGGCAAGTAAATGTGCCCGTTGTCTCTGACCGCGGGTTCAGTTTGTCTCTAAATTCTGCCGCTCTCTCTCTGCAACCACTTGGTCTATTGGGCAGGTGGAAGAGTGAATCAAACCCTGGGCTCTATCTACCGCATTTTGTTTCTGCCCATCAGGACGATTGGTCTCTCTGTTCTCTTATAACTCCTTGGACTCTGCATCCGCAGCTCTGCTCCATTTTTGTCAGTTATGGACCGCATTGCCCTCTTTTCCTCTGCCTATTCATCGGATTGTTCTGCCTGTTGGTGGAATTGGTACAGGACCTGAAGGCCATCTGGGAGCAGACTTGTCTTTCCTTGTTACAGGCTTTGGGCCCGAATGAAGCTCCAGCCGATAAGAGACGCAGCCTCCTTCTGTCTTTGCTCCAGTTGACAAGGTCTGGTTCTCCTCCAGGTATGTCCGCGAAATCCCAGACTACATTGGGACCACAGTTCTGGTGCCATTGAAGTCCTACACATTGTGGCTGCGTCCCAGCATGCACATACCCAACTCCTTCCACGTTCTCTCCTCAAACCACTCATCTTGAACTGTTGTCCCCAGCAAGTTCCTCCTCCTCCGCGCCAGCAAGTTCCTCCTCCTCCGGCGCCTCAGGCTGATTCCACTGATGTCTTTGAGTGAAGGAGATCCTCGACATGAAGATAGTGAGAGGAGGCGGTTCTTTCTTGTTGATTGGAAGGTATTTGGTCCTGTGGAGAAAGGTGGGAGCCAGAGATAACATCCTGGACAAGAATCCTGCTTTAGCGATTTGTCAGGGGGGAGGCTGAAGGGGAAGGGTACTGTCTTGGATCGCGGCGCACCCTTGTTCCTCTGTGTGACCCAGCTCCTGCCGCCGCTACGACTCACCTGTCCGGGCTCCTGCTTCCCCAGTGGACTGCCGTTGCGTTCTCATCCCGCCCTCCTAGGCAACCCGCGCGCCGGCTGTCAAAATTTAAAGGGCCACGCCACCACTGATTGGTGCGCTGGCTGAAATCCATCTCCTTATATCCGGCACCTCCTTCCTGCCTTGCCGATCTTTCTGATTCCTGTGTGTTTCCTGCGTTCCTGTGTCCCATGTGCCTGTGTTCCCGTTCCCATCTCCCTGGACCTCCTGTTGCTGACCCGGATTGACTTGACCTTGCATCCTGCCGTCTACCCTTGCCTTAACCTGACCTCAGACTGTCTTCCACTAGGTACCTCAACCTCGGCTTCCCACACCGGGCTAGAACGCACTTGTGCAACGACCTGGTCGCACCCCCCGCAGCTACACCATCCCGCTTTGCGGCGGGCGCTGGTGAAGACCGGGTGCCACTTAGACTCCAGTCCCAGGTGTCGGCTATTACACAAGAATCTCCAGAGACATGCATTATATTTCGTGTGGCACTGTTGGTGGGCTTACGTGGCAACTATTTTGCAGGTACAATTAATTTAATTTTATTTGAATAAAAAATAGACATCCAGAACATTCTTCCAAATCCATCCATGTTTTATAAATGTCTCCAATGTGTCTCCCCACCAGATCAGCTATGGAGCCACCGACCCCTCATTATCTGAAGACGCCTCTACCCACATGTTTTCCGAACAGTCCAAAGTAGCCACACCCACAATATGGTGATCATTGAGCTGTTGAAGTATTTTTGGCTGGACCTGGTCGGGATTTTAGTATCAAATGATAATGCTGGAGAGAATGAGCTGCAGATACTGACAAAATACATGAAAGAGAACGGGATCTGTGCCGCCTTCATCAAAAACTTACAGAGGATGATCCTAATATGATCCCAATAATGCGATAACCAATCCTCAAGTCAGAACATTATAATGTGTGGGACGCTACTGTGAATGCAATGGTATTCCTATTTGTCTATACATCTGAAATATTAACACAAACTCTAATTGTCCCCCCGTCTTGGGCTTCAGGTTCTATCATTGTAGGCAATCGTTATCAATATTTAATGGAAGTCTAGGATTGATTTTTCATCACCTCCTTTTTTAGGAATACAGATTTTATAAAACTACAAGAAACCCCCATATTTTACCTGTGTGACTTATCCGGATATTCCTAAGTGACAGAATAGTAAATGAGGATTTTGTTTCAATCAATTTAGCGCCTCCAGAGTAATTTTAGTTACACATTACTCAGCCCAGTATGAGATTTACCTCTCCTCCCGGGGTGACCCCCCGATTGTATGAGGCAGTAGAAATCCTGGCAAAGTCTCTACATGAATGTTCTTACATATAAAACAATATAAAGAAAACCCAATAACTGGACTTGTACTACACACGGAAGTTACAGCGCTAATACAGAGGATAAGAATTCCCGGGACCCAATGTCTCCTTCATATTACTTTACTGACCAGGGGAAGCCCACATCCATATAAGTCATAACTGGATATTTATAAAGAGGCAAGAATGAGGACATAAAAATGGCTGAAGTAGGAAATTTTACCCCATGGGCTGCCAGTGGTCAGAAGCTTTACATAAATCCCCAGTCTATAACCTGGAGACACACACAGGAGGTAAGTAGCCTTACATTATACATAAAATTATATAACTCTTCCATCTGCCCTTGCCCTTCCATCATTATTTTGTAAAATATGTATTTTAAGATTTCAGAGCAAGGATAATAATAATAATAATAATAATCTTATATAGAGGCATCATGCGAGGAACATATATAAATATAATAAGACATTACAGAGTAACAACAGTCATATGGAATAATAGGAATGAGGACTCTGATCACAAGAGCTTACAGTCTATGAGGATGAGGGTGACACAAGAGCTTACAGTCTATGAGGATGAGGAGGTGACACAAGAGCTTACAGTCTCTGAGGATGAGGGGGGAACACGAGCTACCGTTATGAGGATGAGGGTGACACAAGAGCTTACAGTCTATGAGGATGAGGGGGACACAAGAGCTTACAGTCTATCAGGATGAGGGCAACACAAGACCTTACAGTCTATGAGGATGAGGGGGACACAAGAGCTTACAGTCTATGGGGATGAGGGGGGGACACAAGAGCTTACGGTCTATGAGGATGAGTGGGTGACACAAGAGCTTACAGTCTATGAGGATGACGGGGGGCACTTGCAAGTAGTTGGACTGTGCATACTGAGACCGTTGAGGAGAGTAGCAGTGACAGGGTAACACAAATCGAAGATGATGTAGCCGATCGCACTTGGAAGCCGGGTAAAGCCAGGGATTCATCAGGGTGGCAGCAGTGTCCAAGCAAGCAGTGGTACAGGGGCTCAGCGAGGCAGTGGCGGTAGTAGTCGCTCAGTGCAGAGTGTTGGCAGTAAAATTAGCACCTCGGCGGTGTGGGAGTTTTTTGTTAAGACACCAGAGGAGCCGAGCGTGGGTATATGTGGTATCTGCGGGCAGAAAGTGAAGCGTGGCCAGGGAGCTAACCTTGGCTCCACCGCCCTGTGCCAACACATGCAGCGACACCATCCAATGGTCTGGGAGAAACGTGGTACAGATGTAAAGGGCCAACATGCCGCCGCAGCAACAGCAGCAGCACCTAGCACACTTGCCATTTCAGCCAGTCAAGTCTCCAGCACCTCTGCCGAAGGGAAATGTTAGTCTTTGACATCATCTCCAGATGCTCCTGCTCCTCACTACGCATGGCGCCAGCAGTCGTTGAGCGAGGCGATTACAAAGAGACAACCCTATGCGTCCAGCCATCCTAAGGTGCAGAAGCTGACCATGCTTTTGTCTAAGTTATTGGTACTGCAGTCTCTCTCTTTCCAAGTCGTGGACTCTGCACCTTCAGAGAACTAATGGCTTGTGCCAAACCGAGGTGGAGAGTTCCAAGCCGCATTTTTTTTTTTTCAAAAAGGCTGTGCCAGCCCTTCACAAATATGTACAACAGAAGGTGGGCCAGTCCTTGAGCTTATCAGTTTTTTCCAAGGTGCACGGCAGCACAGGCGTGTGGAGCTGTAACTACTGTCAGGGCCAGTATATGTCCTTTACGGCCCAATGGGTGAATGTGCTTCCCGCCCAGCCACACCAACAACTTCCATAAGAGACGGCGCTTTCTCCTCCACGTTGTCAAACTGCTGCTCCGGCGCCAATGTCCGCCTCCTCCTCCTCCTTCTCAGCCATCTCAGCCTCCGCAAACAAAGTTACACAGTGGAGGAACTGCTCCGGGTCATGCAACAAGAAATCAATGTGTGGCTTTCTCCGCAACAACTAAAAATCGGAACCATGGTGACAGACAATGGGAGGAACATGATGTCCGTGCTGCACCGAGAAGGGATGGTCCAGGCGCCCTGCATGGCACACGTGTTCAATCTGGTTGTCAACAGATTCCTCAAGTCTTCCACCCATCTGCAAGACTTTCTAAAAATGACCACGACACTGTGCACGCACTTCAGCCATTCTTACTAAGCCTAGCACACCCTTCTTGATTCGCAGCATCAGAATGGCCTACCCCAACATAATCTGATATGCGATGATTCCACCCATTGGAATTCCAGCCTCCATATGTTAGACCGCCTGTATGAACAGAGAAAAGCCATTAATGAGTTTTTGATGAAGCAAGCGGACCGGAGTACTCCTCTGTGTAACTTTGATGTCAGCCACTGGCAGCTCATGCGTGACATATGCGATGATTCCACCCATTGGAATTCCAGCCTCCATATGTTAGACAGCCTGTATGAACAGAGAAAAGCCATTAATGAGTTTTTGATGAAGCAAGCGGACCGGAGTACTCCTCTGTGTAACTTTAATGTCAGCCACTGGCAGCTCATGCGTGACACCTGCCGTTTGCTCAGGCCTTTTGAAGAGGCCATGTTGTTTGTCAGTCGCCAGGACTACGGGATGAATAACGTCATTCCACTGCTTCATGTCCTGGAACTCATGCTGCAACATCTGTCTGGTCAGGGCACTGGAGAAGTGGAGACCACATATCATGGCCACATGAGTCCGGTGGGGGCTTAACTGGAGGAGGAGGAGGGCAATAAATTATTCATGTTGAGCTTCCTTCAACCTGATGGAGATTGGAAATTAATGAGACATCCAGGCTTTTTCATCTTATCTAAGCCGTCAGCCTGCAGCGCTGTCACGTCGCCAGCGTTTAAGCTTATCGGTGATGTGCCACCAGCTGCACTGAAAACCCGCTCGACAACACTCTAGCGTCCAGGGCAGGCAGAACCCTCCAAGGCGACAGCGGCCGTTCGTTAAAAGCCACATTTCCCGCTTTAAAACCCGTATTTTGTAGGAAGCTGTGTGATCATTTAGGAAACGATGGTATGGTCAGCTACGCCTTCCTCAACCACTTTCTGTCAAGATCAGCCCTACTCTGCCGAGACTGGGGCAGGTGAAAGTGTCTTGCGGGGGTGACAAAACTGGCAAAGCCTTGTAAAGCGTACCCTTGCACAGGCTGGACAAGCTTGCCTGCTCGCCTACTTCTCCCTCGCTACTTGTCCCGCGAACTACGCCCTCTGCCGGCTAGTGCTGTCAGAAGGAATACTGTTTTCAGCTTGGTGCACCAGGGCCTGCTGGTAGTCATGCATTCTCTTCTCACACTACACTCCTTTCCTTCTCCAGGGATGAAGTGGAAAGCTTTTTGCTTGTACCGTGGGTCCAGGAGAGTGAATACCCTGTAATCCCGTGCTGGATAAATAAATTTTTGACCAAGGGTCACGGGATAGGCCAGCCTAGCTGAAATCTGCCATATGCGCCAAGTCCCAACTCGCAGAATTCACTCCCCTCACTGGCCCTGACTGTCCATTTCCTCTCCTCCAACTCCTCTTCTTCTGCCCATACACGCTGAACATGAAGGACTGAACAAATGGTCCCTCTTGTGTCTCGCCAACATTGTTCCTCGCTCTTCCTCCTCGCCTCCTCCTCCACCTCCTCCATATGCTCTTGAAACAACCTGATGGAGCTTTTGGCTATCACCCGGGATCTTTCCTTCCCCTGTCCTTTGTTGACTAGCCGCAAAGTTTCCGACTTCAATTCTGATCCGAGAGTTTTCATCACAGGAGCCAAGCAGCGGGATGGTGAGGCTGATGATGTCGGCATCGCCACTGCCCCTGTTTTTGACTCCTCAAAGGATTACTCAGCACCTGATAGATATCCGCATCCACGTCCACTCCTCATTGTCGACTTGAGGAAGATGACTGAGACCTGACTACCTCGGTGGAAGTTGACATCTGGCATTCCTACATCGCTCTGCGCTGCTGGTAACTCCTGTATAAACAGGTTAGTGTTGAATTCCACCACCACCTCGTGGGCACGTCGCACAACAGTGGGTGTCTGGCTAGTTGGAGGCGGCGCTGCGCTGCCTCTGAAGTGGCAGCATCTGTGTCTGGCCTTCCTAATGCGCACAGATGCGGCGTGCACCTTCGTGAGCCAATCAGACCGATTGGGTATGTCTTGAGGAAACGCGAACTATCAGATTTTAACACATGGGCCAGCATGGCACATGTGTCAGTCCTGCCGATTGCAGAGCCCCAACAGGTTACGTTCCGTGTCACACACAACCATGCTGGCTTCAGGTCAGCGGTGCCAGCCACAGATCAGTCTGCGCCGTGATGCCCTGTAATAGTTTCTTGGGCGTGTGCCTTTTAATCGCCTAGGCTCAGCGAGTTTGAGCCCGCCTGCTGTCGCTTAGCGACGGCACTGCTGCTGTGCCTAGAGCTAGCGACCTGATGGCGCCATGCCCACGGATGGTATTTCGGAGGAAAGGTGGAGGAGGGGTGGGAGGAAGGCGGCAAGTAGGCCTGAAGACCTGGACCGAGGTATGTCCGCCCGCAATCCTCGGCGTCGGCAGTATATGACCAGCCGGCAGGTCCGAACTCTCGGTTCCCAACCGCCTCCACCAGTTTAACCCAATGTGCAGTCAACAGCGATATAAGTGGCCCTGCCCACCGCACTCGTCCACTGTCCGTGTTCAGGTGGACCTTGTCAGCAACGCGTTGGTCAGGGCACAATGATGTTTGTCCTGACAACGTGCTGGTGGCAGGGCTGGGACCACCTCTGGAAAGTAGTGGTGGACGGGGACAATACCGAGGGGGGCCCGCCGCCATGAGGTTTGCGAAGGCCTTGGTCTTACCATGCCTTAAGGGCAGCATCTCCAGGCTAGCAATCTGGAGATGTGGACATTGAAGGGCTTGGTGGGGCGTGCGTTTGGGTTGCACTATATTTCCTTTTCCGCTCCACTCTGGGTATGTAGAGCTGAACGCTGGTGGATGCTGTTGAGTATCGTGGAGGCGACGATGGGGTTTTTTGGGCCAGGGTCCTGGGCAGGGGGCTGACTATCAGCTTGACAGCACAGGGGAGGAGCAATAGGTGTGCCCGGCCGAGGTGAACGGGCTTGGTTTGTCCACTGAGTGGGGTGTTTAGCATTCATATGCCTGCGCAGTAAACTGGTGGTAGTTAAGCTAGTAGTTGTGGAACCCCGCTTCTGATCCTGGTTTGGCAATGTTGCACAGACCACAGTCCCGTCGGTCATCCGGTGTTTCCTTAAAGAACCTCCAACTTCTTAAATCTAGCCCCTCGCCGGCGGGAGCCTCGCCACGGATCTTCACTACGTGACCACATTGGCGCGATGCAACCAGCTCTTGCCCTGCCTCGCCGTCTGGGTGGGGGGCCCCACCACTGCTCTCTCAACCTTTTCTGGTCGAGTACTCTCCTTCCTTCTCATACTCACTTTTTTAACGCCTTCCTATCCCCCCATCTTTTTTCTTTCACCTCATCACTCCTATCCCGTCATTCTTTCTCCCCGCCTCGGACTTCTGGCCCTGACAACAACGTTCACCACTGTTCTTACAACCGTTCCTCCTCATCGTCGGACACCTCTTTACATTACATACACACTTCTTTCCACTACGTCCGAGGTCATCATCACCCACAGACTCAACTCCAGGATGGAAAAACCTGGGCAAGCGTAAAATTGCTCAGCAGCAACCGACAATGGTTTGTGACTGTGGGAAGGGTCCAGAAACGTTCCTCAGAGTATGCCGTTTCAATGCCAAATTTTCCTGGGAGGGTCAGACTGGGGGGGAGGGGCTGAGGTGTTCAGACTGGAGGAGTGCCGATTTCGGATAAAATGGGTGGACTGCGTGGGAAGACTGCTGGTGGACAAATTGCTCGAAGCATTGTCCGGCAATCCACGACATCCCATGTTTCGCACTGTTCTGCTGGCCTCACCAGTGCTCTAAAACCACCACAGTCCTCAGTAACTTTCATACAGGAACCTATGGAGTGTAGCTCTGCGTGTTCCCCTGCTCCCTCATCAGTCAGTGGTGTCTCAATCACCCCGCCCCAGACCACGGCCTCTTACCCATGCAGTAGTTGGAACGCCACGTCCCGCCTCTTCCTCTACCCCTAGCCCACTCGGGTAAACATTTTGCAAGAAATTATACTTTACTTTTTTTTCACTTTTTTTGTGTGTGTTTTTTTTTTTTTTTTGTGTTTTTTTAGTTTTTCAAACCAAACGATGCTATCCTCTTGCTATGCTATTTCCTAGCCAACTATGAAAGCACACTGCTATGCCAGATGAGATGATCGCTGAGTTATGAAAAAATAAACTTCAAATAAAAGTAATGGCAGCTGTGTCCTAATGAAATCAAACCCCTAATAAATTGTCCCCTTCGTTCTTTGCATGGTAATATGTGCTTCACTAAGCGCTAAACCCAACGGTCCCAATTCTCCTGCAAATTCCTCACAATATGGTAGTTAATTCAATCATCAAGAGCCAGCCACCAGCAAGATCAACCAGAATAAAATATATATCCCGCTATTGTCGGCGAAGTAAGCCTTGGATTCTCCTATGGCTTTTTCTAGCCAAGTATGAAGCACACTACTTATGCAAGATGGATGAACGCTGAGTTTATCAAAATAAAACGGAAAATAAAAGAACTGGCAGACTGTGCCTAATTGAAATCCAACCACCCCTAATACATTGTCCGCACTTTGGTGTTTGAGGTGGCTATGTGTGTCACTAGAGCTAAACACAACTGTATTCAAGTCCCCCCTGCAATTCCTCACAATATGGTACAGCTGCAATTAAAAAAATAAATAAACGTTATTGTAGCCCTAAGAATGCTGTTTGGGTTTTTGTATACTCACTCCTATACTCACTCACTGCCTAACACTACTTCTAATAGAACACCCTAACGCTTCCCTGACCAGCACTAGCGTCGCCCTAGCGGCATCCATACACAGAATGATCCGAGCAGGCGGGCAGACGGCTAGTATCTATCCGCAGGGTCCACCTGTCTGGCCAGCCAACCACTGCATCGACGTGTAAGGGAACCACGTCCATGCCTGGGTGTAGTGGCAGAGGTCTCCTGGCTTGTGATTGGCTCTGTTTCTGCCGCCAAAAAGCAAAACGGCGGGAGATGCCATTTTCTTCTCGAGCGGGAAAGCTAAGTTATTCGTCCGGAGCAACGATCATTTCGAGTAACGCTAATGCTCGAACTAGCATCACAAGCTCGGACGAGTATGTTTTCGCGTCATCTCTATCACCTCTTTGGGATCTTCTACCCTGCACCATAAAATTATCCTGAAGTGTTTCATAAAATGTCTCCGTCTCACTTCACCGAATGAAGAGCGCCCTGACCCCAATTATATTTGGAAAGTTAAAGTCTCCCTTATCACAGTCCCCCTCCGTGTGCGCCCCGCTCCACTGTTTATATATAGGTGCCACCTCATTTCCTCAGAGATGTTAGGGGTCTATATAAGACCACACAAATAATTTGTCTCAAGCCTCGTTGCTTTGAATTGTCACCCACAAAGTTTTCACCTCCGCAACTTCTGAGACCACTGACTCACAATCGCTTTTAAAGTCTCTTCTGTTATACAGACATCCACCACCTCCCCTCCTATTTGCCCGTTCTTTCCGAAGATGTAAACCTTGAAATTCACACCCCAATTCATGCGATGCATCACTCCAGTCTCTCTCAGAACCACAACATCTAACTGTTTCCTCTAGATCAGAGCCTCTTTTTGCCTTGATACTTCTTGGCACTTTGTGAACATACAATTTTAATTTTCCCGGTTATTTCATCTGATTTAAAAGAATGTTTACTTTAGGGCTGGCACATGTATGGCTGTGTACGTGGCTTGAGCTCCATTGGTATGGCTGTGTACTGTGCTTAGCTCCATGTATGCGTTCTCGTGTCTCCGTGGCTACTGTGGCTTACCCCATGTATGGCCGTTGTACTGTCTGATAGCTCTGTATGCTGTGTCCTGTGCTGTCTCCATGTATGGCTGTGTACTGTGGCTGTAGCTCATGCTATGCTGTGTACTGTGTGCTGTAGCTCCATGTATGGGCTGGACTGCGGCTGTAGCTCCATGCTATGGCTGTCACTGTGGCTGTAACTCCAGTAGATGGCTGTGTACTGCGTCTGTAGCTCCATGTATGGCTTGGTAACTGCGGGCTTAGCTTTCCTCGTATGGCTGTTGTATGTGGCTGTAATCCTCTATGGCTGTGTACTGTGGCTGTAAGCTCTATGTATGGCGTGTACTGTGGCTGAGCCCATGTATGGCTGTTACGGTGGCTGTAGCTCCATGTTGCTGTGTTGAACGTATGTATGGTTCGTGGTGGCTCCATGGTAGGCTTGCATCTGTGCTGTAGCCCCATGTATTTATGCTGTGTTACTCCGTATGCTGGAGGCTTAGCCCATGTTTCATACTGTGGGCTGTATCGGTAGTGTGACGCTGCTGTCGCTCCATGTATTGAGGGCTTGCTATGTACTGTCGGCTGTAGCTCCATGTTGGTCTAGTGGCTTTAGCCCCTGTGGCTGTGACGGGCGGCCCCATGTTATGGCTGGTCTGTGTACTCGTGTGTGTCTGTGGCTCCCCATGTAGGCTGTCCGTCTACTCCTGTTGGCTGTGTCTGCTGTAGTACATGTCGGCTGTGTACTGTGGCTGAATAGCTCCATGTATAGCTGTGTACTGTGGCTGTAGCTCCCTTCTATGCTTGTACTGTGGCGTAGCCCCATGTAGGCTGTATACTGTGCGCTTATGTGAGGCTGTGCCCATGTATGGATCTGTGGCTCACCTGTTGGCTGCGTGCTGTGCTCCATGTATGGTGTTTTTAGTCTGCTAGATGCTACGTGCAAGCCCATGTATCGTTTGGCTGTAGCTATGGGCTTGACTGTGGCTGTAGCCCATGATGCTCGGACTCGTATGCCTGTGTACTGTGGCTGTGGCTCATGTATTGGCTTGTCCTGTGGGCTGAGCCCCATGTCTGCTAGTTACTGTGGCTGATACTCATGTGTGTAGTTTTGTGCTGAACTCAAGTATGCTGATGCTGTGGTTAGCTCCATAATATGCTGTGTACTGCGCTGTAGCTCCATGTATGGCTGTGTACTATGGCTGTGGCTCCATGTATGGCTGTTACTTGTGGCTGTATCCCTCATGTTTGGCTGTGTCGACTGTGACTGTTGGCTCATATAGGGCTTGTACTCTGGCTTGTAGCTCCATGTGGGTCCGTGTGCTTCGGCTGTAGCTCATGTATGGGTTGTGTACTGTGGCTTTAGGATCCATATATGGCTGTGTACTGTGGCTGTGTAGCTATACATGGATAAATGCTTACTGTGGCTGTAGCTCCATGTATGTCTGTGACCCCACAATATCAAATAGGCACAGTTCCCCTCCATAGTCATTATATGTTACAGTTTACCCCAGCAGCTATGGTAGCCGTAGTAAAAAAAGAACCCAGGAGTAACTGTAACAGTTTTCCTTTCCGATTAGCCAGTAGTATTCACTGGGGACATTTACTGATGTCTTTTTGCCTCTTTTAACTAGTCAGACTGTTCACGTTCTACATTGCGTAATACAGCTTGCACAGGTATTTAAGAAGTGCTGGCTGGGGATTTTGTCGCACAGATAGGTTTGTGGCGCAGCTGCTTTGCTTCCATCCGGACAGAGTCGACTGATTCTGACTTAGTGCAGGATTTAACTTTCAAAGTGTTAAGTTGCACCACAAAAAGATGGTGAAGTCTGTTTGGAGCTGAGAGGGGAAGCGACACATTCATGATTCCAGAGGTACGATCTTAGTGAATCACCGCACTAACTTATAGACGGACAATGCACTTTAGTGAAATCCGTTGACCTGGTAAGTAAATGTGCCCCGTGTGTGAAATTACATCTTTTAGGAACAGATCAAGAGAGTTAAGAGCCGGCTTTAGTTTTACCTCCCTGTCAGGGTCTGGGAGTCTGTGGACCCTCTCGACCACCGCGGGAGATGATACTAGCCGCTTGGGACTTGAGTCTAAGTGGCACTCTGTCTTCACCAGACCAGCCTGCCGCAAAGCGGGATGAACTTGCTGCGGCGGATACCACCAGGTCATTCCACAGGTGCACAAGCCCCGCGTGGCTGCCAAGTTAGTAATACGTAGACAGTCTGTACCCGGGGTGACAAGAAATAGCACAGAATGCACACTAGGACTCACGTCTTGAATCGCAGGAGTTGGGCCACTATCAGGAACACAGGAACGGACTGGCACACAGAACGCAGGAATCACAGGAATGGCTGGCACACAGGAATTCAGGAATAATGGCACACAGGAATGCAGGAGTACATGAATGGACTGGCACACAGGAATGGCAGGAATCACAGGAATGGCTGGACTGTCACACAGTGACATAGCAGGAGTACATGAATGGACTGGCACACAGGAATGCAGGAATCACGGAATGGACTGGCACACAGGAATGCGAGATCACATGATGGACTGGCACACAGGAACTGCAGGAGTACGGAATGGATGAATGCTGGCACAAGGATGCCGAGTCATGAAGGACTGCAAGGACCAGAATCGGACGATGGCACACAGGAAGCAGAATACATAGGACTGGCACACAGGAATGCAGAGTACATGAATGGACTGGCACCACAGGAATGCAGGAGTACACTAATGGACTGGCACAGGAATCAGGAGTACATGAAGGGACTGGCACACACAGAGAATGCAGGAATCACAAGGAACGCAGGAAATCACAGGAATGCAGAAATCACAGGAACGCAGGAATCACAGGAACGCGAATCACAGGAACGCAGGAATAACAAGAACAACAGGGGAGCTTTCTCTTTAGGGGAAGCTTGAAGATCCGGCAGGGTCACAGGAGAGGCAGGAATTTCTATAAGGCCGGCGCCAATTTTTGGTGTGCGCTGCCCTTTAAACTTAGCGAGCCATTACGTGCGCGCCCTAAAGATGGGACGCATGCCGAAGTCGGCTCGGGAACGAGCCACAGTGCGCCCGCATCCGAGACAGGATCATGGGAGCACCCGTGACCACTCCAATGTTGAGCAGGTACATCTTGCATAGATTCCTTTTTCACAAAAACCCCACAACGATCCTTGCTGTGCATTACCGCAGGCTGTTGAAACATTCATGAAGAATTAGAACCCTCCTAATGTCACAGATTAGGCATAAAAGAAAAAGCTAATAATCTGGAATATCTCATCTTCTGTGATAAAGGAAATAGGAGGCCAGATTTACAGTCACTTACTGATCGGTATGTTTTTCTACTTACAGCATACAAACTACGGGGATAATAAATGCCGTTGTTTCCTCTTTGCCATTGATAAATTAATGAAAATCCTGACATCTTTACCCAATATTCACACTGGGATAACAATGTCTATGATCGTGTCGATCAAGATGAACGAGTGGCGGTCAGCTGTGTGTTACATCTTCTGTCTGGTCCGATAAGGTGATACCTAATTACTCTGTCCTTGCCGTGGCCAGCTGGCTGGTGTCATGGGACCACTCACTCATCTACCACTATTCCCGCAGCACAGATCCTGGGACTATACGGATATCCTCAGGTACTGGATAATTTCTCACACCCCACATGCCAGAATTTGAAAATGGAAAGGTCACAAATAAGTTTTGTGACTTTTTTGTGCTCATCTGTGGCAATTTTCTTGTATTACTGGTGCACCGATTTTTTAAATGCAGCCTTTAAAAAGTCACAAAAAACATTTTGTAAACCCTTTTAGCCTGTTCTAGAGTTTTGGCTTCCCATCAAACCCCATTTTTTACTTTATGTGTTAATAACCATTTCAGCGCACTCAGACAGAGCCCGTTCACACCTTTATATTTTGTAAAAATCTTCTTAAGCCATACCAGATGTGGAGACTACACATGGCACATACTGCAGTGCACAATGTGTAAGTTCTCGCATTGAATTAGATGAACGTTGGCATTCGGAGTCAAGGTCAGCACACACAATTCTTGAATAGGGCAGAGCATATGGTGGTCATGAGGTGGGGCTGCCTGCCTGCCTGGACAAGCATTCCTACCTCCTTGACTGTGTATTATGCATGTCAAGATGTCACGGGTGCTCACGGGATCACTGTCTCGGATCGCAGACGCAACCGTGTTCCTCTGTGGGACCCCGCTCTGGCCGACGTTACGGACTTACCCGTCCCAGCTCCTGCTCCCCAGCAAACTGCCATGGGCGCACATCCCCGCCTCCCGGGCGCGAGCGACGACTGTCGATTTTAAAGGGCCCGCATATCACTGATTGGTTGTGCTGGCTGAGCTCCATCTCCTTATAATGACGGCACCTCTCTTCCGGCCTCTTCCTGTGAGTGCCTCACACCATTGAGAAACTCCCTGCGACATTTCTGAGTATCCTACATTCCTGTGTGTTCTCGCTTTGTGAGTCCCATGTTCCTCGTATTCTTGTGTGTTCCTGCATTCTTGTGTTTCCTGCGTTCCTGTTGTTCCGCGTGCCTGTGTTCCCATACCCATCTGCTGGACCTCCCATTGCTGACCCCAGATTGGACTTTACCTTTCATCTCTGCTGCCTGCCTTGACCCTGTGCCTTAAACCTGACCTCGAGAATTTTTTCCGCTGAGGTACCTCGACCACAGCTGCCATTACAGCTAGTCCCACCTATGGAACAACCTGCTGGCACCCCGCCGCAGCAAGACCATCACGCTTTGTGGGCTCTACTGAAACTGCGCGTTGTATCTGCACCAGGGAGCTCTTTCATGGAGCATATGCTGTCCAGCTCCGTACCCTGGCTTCAGAACTCTCCCGGAACGATGCGTCCCTGTCTGCAGCTTTCAAAAAGGCTCTCTCTCACTTTAAGGGAGCCCTGGCCACTTGTGTCTGCCGTCTTCCCTGAATGGTCTCATCCCCCTAGCCACCCCATTGACTTTGTGTAGTGTACCAAAGAGTTACGGCTCAAACAACACCCAAGTCTGCACACAACGTCTTCCTCGCCTGGTTCCTGCTTTCCACCGGCTGCTCCAGCCTCTGGTGGTACCTCTACAGAGGAGCCTATGAGGCAGACAGAGCCTGACTCTCTTCCCAGGAGCGTTTCAGAAGACTCAGGGAAACTCTGCCTCTAGTTGTGCCAGCTGAGCACTTCCTTGGGTCTTGTCCTTCCGTCCTCAGCGTCTTCCTGGGATTAGCGCCCCTAGGTATAAGCAATGCTTCTCCGCCTGTTGATTCTGGCACCCAGATCCAGGCCTCTCTTTCTTGGCTCTGCAGGGAACTTCGTGGATGCTGCTCTGGTCTCCCGGGCATGGTTCGGTCGGCTCGAGAAGCATTTGTTCATCTCTCTTTCAGTGGCCCTATCCCTCTGACCCGGTCCAGTACTGCACCAAGCCTGCACAAGGAAGACTATCTTTTATGTACTACCAACGTTCCACATCATCCATCCTGTTGGTCTACCATAGTTCAGCTCCATGCACCCATTCTTAACTGGAAGATGGGGAGATCCTTTGGTGGGGACCTGATTGCCAGTCTTGCTGTGTGGAGATGCCTCATCCTGTGCCAGTCCTGGTTTCTCCTGTGCTCCCAAGGCCCTAGAGGGCCTTCCCACTTGCTATAAGGACTTTTTTGCCGTCTACCAAGAAGCAAGCCGAGATGTTGCCGCCGTCACCCCGCCCTACGACTGTCCTGTGGATCTGCTGCGGGGTCGGTGTATTCACTCTCAGTACCAGAAACCGCAGCCGTGTCAACTATAAAAGAAAATCTGCAGGATTGATCAAACACAGTCCTCTTCTCCCGGCTGGTGCAGCATTTCTTTGTACCAAAAAGGACGGGTCACTCTGTCCGTGCATTGACTACCGTGGTCTTAGGTCACAGTTAAGAACCGTTAAGAATCTGTTCCATTGATCACGGAGCTGTTTGACCAGTTCGTGGAGCCAAGATCTTCTCCAATTGGATCTTTGAGGGCCTACAACCTCATTCGTATCCACACGGAAGATGAGTGGAAGACCCTTTCAATACCCGTTGATTGGACACTTCGAAGTACCTGATGATGCTGTTTGGCCTCTGTAAGGCACCTGTCTTCAGGAATTTTGTTAATGCCATCTTTAGAGGCTTGCTTATTCTGTGTTTGTGGTCTATTTGGATATATTCTGGTGTTTCTCTCCGGACCTTGAGACCCACCAAATCACGTACGGCAAGTCCTCAGTCGTTTTAAGGGCCAATCACCTTTACACACAATCTTGAGAAGTGCCAATTCCATCAGCGGAGTCTTTCATTTCTTGGCTATATCATCTCTGACAGAGGTCTCCGCATGGATCCTGCCAAGCTGTCTGCGTTTCTTCACTCTCACTGGACCCGTCGTAAGTTCATGCCACACTCTCCTCTCTGGTGTTTCCTATTGTGGTGCTCACCAAGAAGAGCGCCATCCCTCGACTTTGCCCATGGCTCTGAGAGCCTCCAAGAACTTAAAGTCTATGTTTGCTTCAGCTGCTCCATTTCTTGTACTTCCTGACACAGAGAAGCCTTTTCATCTGGAAGTGGATGCTCCTCAGTAGGGGCTGGTGTGGTGCTCATGCAGAAGTGTCCCAAGGCCGACCCTCACCTGTGTTTTTTTCCAAGACCTTCTCCTCTACAGAGAGGAATTATTCTATAGGAGATCAAATCTGCTGGCGATTAACTCGCCTTAAAAGTGTGTTTACCTCCTGTAGGGAGCTTGGTTTCCGGTCAACAATTACACCGGACCACAAGAACCTCTTCTATCTCCAGACTGCTCAGCGACTCAATCCACGTCAAGCTGCTGGTCATATTCTTCAGCCAGTTTGATTTCCCTCATTTATTTCCGTCCGGCTGAGAATACTCAAGGTGACACCCTTCTCGTGCCTGATTTCGTTGGGGAGAACGCTCCCTCGTAGGTCACCCTCTGACCGCTGGTACTGGCCGAGCCGCGGATCTTCATCACCACCTCCTGGTAACCTAAATATGACCTGGTCTAAGGAGAAAGATTCTGACTCTGTCTCCCTCGTTTTCCCGATCTACTGGTGGCCAGATTTGGCCAAGGATTTTTAAGGACTTTGTTGCTTCCTGTGCTATCCTGTGCCAGAATAACCTTCACGCCTCAACCTGCTGGGTCTTCTTCTGCTGTTGCCGATACCCCTGTCCGTGGACTCATCTGGCCATGGACTTCATCACGGACCTGCTGTCTCATCAGCAATACCGTCATATGAGTGGTGCTGCCTGTTTTTCAAAGATGTCCCATTTGTTCCTCTGCCGGTTTGCCTCTGCTCCACGTTTGCCAGCCAGTTCTTTCGTCACACTTCTTCTGCCTCCATGGACTTCCTCAAACACATTGGGGGTCATTTACTCAGGGTCTGAATCGAGTGAGTCCCGTCGGGTATTCTGACGATTTCCAATTTGTGCCGAATTCCGCCAGATTTGCGCCACGCGATCGATTGTGGCGCATCGTGCCGGTGCAAGCAAGGAATGGGGGGGGGGGTGGCCTTGGAAAACCCACGAATCCGAAAACTAGAGAATTTTTTAAAAACATGTATTGCTTAACACCGCTTACCTGCACCCAGTAGGAGGTGGTGAACTCCGGCGGACTTCAGTGCAGCAGTGACACCCTGGTGGAAACCGGGCGCACTACCTTAGTGAATCGCCAGAAGACCCAATCCTCGACGGAGAACGCGCCGCGGAGTCGCGACAGGACGGGCAATAAATGTGCCCCGTTGTCTCTGACCGCGGGTTCAGTTTGTCTCTAAATTCTATGCCGCTCTCTCTCTGCAACCACTTTGGTCTATTGGGCAGGTGGAAAGAGTGAATCAAACCCTGGGCTGCTATCTACCGCATTTTTGTTTCTGCCCATCAGGACGATTGGTCTCTCTGTTCTCTTTATAACTCCTTGGACTCTGCATCCGCGAGCTCTGCTCCATTTTTGTCAGTTATGGACCGCATTGCCCTCTTTTCCTCTGCCTATTCATCGGATTGTTCTGCCTGTTGGTGGAATTGGTACAGGACCTGAAGGCCATCTGGGAGCAGACTTGTCTTTCCTTGTTACAGGCTTTGGGCCCGAATGAAGCTCCAAGCCGATAAGAGACGCAGCCTCCTTCTGTCTTTGCTCCAGTTGACAAGGTCTGGTTCTCCTCCAGGTATGTCCAGCGGAAATCCCAGACTACATTGGGACCACAGTTCTTGGTGCCATTGAAGTCCTACACATTGTGGCTGCGTCCCAGCATGCACATACCCAACTCCTTCCACGTTTCTCTCCTCAAACCACTCATCTTGAACTGTTTCCCCAGCAAGTTCCTCCTCCTCCGCGCCAGCAAGTTCCTCCTCCTCCGGCGCCTCAGGCTGATTCCACTGATGTCTTTGAGTGAAGGAGATCCTCGACATGAAGATAGTGAGAGGAGGCGGTTCTTTCTTGTTGATTGGAAGGTATTTGGTCCTGTGGAGAAAGGTGGGAGCCAGAGGATAACATCCTGGACAAGAATCCTGCTTTAGCGATTTGTCAGGGGGGAGGCTGAAGGGGAAGGGGTACTGTCTTGGATCGCGGCGCACCCTTGTTCCTCTGTGTGACCCAGCTCCTGCCGCCGCTACGACTCACCTGTCCGGGCTCCTGCTTCCCCAGTGGACTGCCGTTGCGTTCTCATCCCCGCCCTCCTAGGCAACCCGCGCGCCGGCTGTCAAAATTTAAAGGGCCAGCCACCACTGATTGGTGCGCTGGCTGAAATCCATCTCCTTATATCCGGCACCTCCCTTCCTGCCTTGCCGATCTTTCTGATTCCTGTGTGTTTCCTGCGTTCCTGTGTCCCATGTGCCTGTGTTCCCGTTCCCATCTCCCTGGACCTCCTGTTGCTGACCCGAGATTAGACTTGACCTTGCATCCTGCCGTCTACCCTTTGCCTTAACCTGACCTCAGACTGTCTTCCACTAGGTACCTCAACCTCGGCTTCCCACACCGGGCTAGAACGCACTTGTGCAACGACCTGGTGCACCCCCCGCAGCTACACCATCCCGCTTTGCGGCGGGCGCTGGTGAGACCGGGTGCCACTTAGACTCCAGTCCCAGGTGTCGGCTATTACACAAGAATCTCCAGAGACATGCATTATATTTCGTGTGGCACTGTTGGTGGGCTTACGTGGCAACTATTTATGCAGGTACAATTAATTTAATTTTATTTGAATAAAAAATAGTCATCCAGAACATTCTTCCAAATCCATCCATGTTTTATAAATGTCTCCAATATGTCTCCCCACCAGATCAGCTATGGAGCCACCGACCCCTCATTATCTGATAGACGCCTCTACCCACATGTTTTCCGAACAGTCCAAAGTAGCCACAACCCACAATATGGTGATCATTGAGCTGTTGAAGTATTTTTGGCTGGACCTGGTCGGGATTTTAGTATCAAATGATAATGCTGGAGAGAATGAGCTGCAGATACTGACAAAATACATGAGAGAGAACGGGATCTGTGCCGCCTTCATCATAAAACTTACAGAGGATGATCCTAATATGATCCCAATAATGCGATAACCAATCCTCAAGTCAGAATCATTATAATGTGTGGGACGTCTACTGTGAATGCAATGGTATTCCTATTTGTCTATACATCTGAAATATTAACACAAAACTCTAATTGTCCCCCCTCTTGGGCTTCAGGTTCTATCATTGTAGGCAATCGTTATTCAATATTTAATGGAAGTCTAGGATTGATTTTTCATCACCTCCTTTTTTAGGAATACAGATTTTATAAAACTACAAGAAACTCCCCATATTTTTACCTGTGTGACTTATCCGGATATTCCTAAGTGACAGAATAGTAAATGAGGATTTTGTTTCAATCAATTTAGCGCCTCCAGAGTAATTTTAGTTACACATTACTCAGCCCAGTATGAGATTTACCTCTCCTCCCGGGGTGACCCCCCGATTGTATGAGGCAGTAGAAATCCTGGCAAAGTCTCTACATGAATGTTCTTACATATAAAACAATATAAAGAAAACCCAATAACTGGACTTGTACTACACCGGAAGTTACAGCGCTACATACAGAGGATGAAGAATTCCCGGGACCCAATGTCTCCTTCATATTACTTTACTGACCAGGGGAAGCCCACATCCATATAAGTCATCAACTGGATATTTATAAAGAGGCAAGAAATGAGGACATAAATGGCTAAGTAGGAAATTTTACCCCATGGGCTGCCAGTGGTCAGAAGCTTTACATAATAAATCCCCAGTCTATAACCTGGAGACACCACACAGGAGGTAAGTACCTTACATTATACATAAAATTATATAACTCTTCATCTGCCCTTGCCCTTCCATCATTATTTTGTAAAATATGTATTTTAGATTTCAGAGCAAGGATAATAATAATAATAATAATAATATAATAATACTCTTACTTATATAGAGGCATCATGCAGAACATATAAATATAATAAGACATTACAGAGTAACACAGTCATATGGAATAATAGGAATGAGACTCTGATCACAATCTTACAGTCTATAGGAGAGGTGCACAAGAGCTTACAGTCTATGAGGATGAGGAGGTGACACAAGAGCTTACAGTCTCTGAGGATGAGGGGGGACACAAGAGCTTACAGTCTATGAGGATGAGGGTGACACAAGAGCTTACAGTCTATGAGGATGAGGGGACACCAAGAGCTTACAGTCATCAGATGAGGCAACACAAGACCTTACAGTCTATGAGGATGAGGGGGACACAGAGCTTACAGTTCTATGGGGATGAGGGGGGACACAAGAGCTTACGGTCTATGAGGATTAGTGGGTGACACAAGAGCTTACAGTCTATGAGGATGACGGGGGGCACTTGCAAGTAGTTGGGCTGTGCATACTGAGACCGTTGAGGAGAGTAGCAGTGACAGGGTAAACACAAATCGAAGATGAGTAGCCGATCGCACTTGGAAGCCGGGTAAAGCCAGGGATTCATCAGGGTGGCAGCAGTGTCCAAGCAAGCAGTGGTACAGGGGCTCACGAGGCAGTGGCGGTAGTAGTCGCTCATTGCGAGTGTTGGCAGTAAAATTAGCACCTCGGCGGTGTGGGGAGTTTTTTTGTTAAGACACCAAGGAGCCGAGCGTGGTTATATGTGGTATCTGCGGGCAGAAAGTGAAGCGTGGCCAGGAGCTAACCTTGGCTCCACCGCCCTGTGCCAACACATGCAGCGACACCATCCAATGGTCTGGGAGAAACGTGGTACAGATTGTAAAGGGCCACATGCCGCCGCAGCAACAGCACCTAGTACACACATCCATTCTCATCCAGTCAAGTCTCCAGCACCTCTGCCGAAGGGAAATGTTAGTCTTTGACATCAATCTCCAAGATGCTCCTGCTCCTCACTACGCATGGCGCCAGCTTCGTTGAGCGAGGCGATTACAAAGAGACAACCCTAGCGTCCAGCCATCCTAAGGTGCAGAAGCTGACCATGCTTTGTCTAAGTTATTGGTACTGCAGTCTCTCTCTTCCAGTCGTGACTCTGCACCTTCAGAGAACTAATGGCTTTTGCCAAACCGAGGTGAGAGTTCCAAGCCGCATTTTTTTTTTTCAAAAAGGCTGTGCCAGCCCTTCACAATATGTACAACAGAAGGTGGGCCAGTCCTTGACTTATCAGTTTTTTCCAAGGTTGCCGGCAGCACAGGCGTGTGGAGCTGTAACTACTGTCAGGGCCAGTAATGTCCTTTAAGGCCCAATGGGTGAATGTGCTTCCCCCCCCAGCCACCCCAACAACTTCCATAAGAGACGGCGCTTTCTCCTCAGTTGTCAACGGCTGCTCGGCGCCAATGTCCGCCTCCTCCTCCTCCTTCTCAGCCATATCTCAGCCTCCGCAAACAAAGTTACACGTGGAGGAACTGCTCCGGGTCATGCAACAAGAAATCAATGTGTGGCTTTCTCCCGCACACAACTAAAAATCGAACCATGGTGACAGACAATGGGGGAACATGATGTCCGTGCTGCACCGAAGGATGGTCCAGGCGCCCTGCATGGCACACGTTTCAATCTGGTTTGTCAACATTTCCTCAAGTCTTCCACCCATCTGCAAGACTTTCTAAAATGACCACGACACTGTGCACGCACTTCACCATTCTTACTAAGCCAGCACACCCTTCTTGATTCGCAGCATCAGAATGCGCCTCCCAACATAATCTGATATGCGATGATTCCACCCATTGGAATTCCAGCCTCCATATGTTAGACAGCCTGTATGACACGAGAAAAGCCATTAATATTTTTGATGAAAGCAAGCGGACCGGAGTCTCCTCTTTGTAACTTTGATGTCAGCCACTGGCACTCATGCGTGACACTTGCCGTTTGCTCAGGCCTTTTGAAGAGGCCATGTTGTTTGTCAGTCGCCAGACTACGGGATGAATAACGTCATTCCACTGCTTCATGTCCTGGAACTCATGCTGCAACCATCTGTCTGGTCAGGGCACGGGAGAGTGGAGACCCAACATTCATGGCCACCTGAGTCAGGTGGGGCTTAACTGCGAGGAGGAGGAGGACATTGGAGCACAAAGCACGTCTGGTGATTACAGTGCTTTTTCATTCAAGTGACAAGAGAGAAGGAGCAGGAGCATCCGGAGGAGGTAGAAGACGAGGCAGATGACCCAGAAACACCGTGGCAGTATACAGTGGAGATGGAGGCCAGGAGTCCCTCAGAGTCACTTGCGCAGATGGCCCGCAGCATGGTAATTTGCCTAACTCGTGACAGCAGAATAGTCACATCCGCATACAGATGAGTTTTGGCTCTCCAACCTCTTGGACGCTTGCTACCAGTTAAAAATGGGGTTGACTTTTTCCAGCTGCCAAGAGGGAGGAAAAACTGGTGTACTTATAGAGAAATACTGTGCACACAGTTGGCCGCTGCCTTTGTGCGCCATTGTCCATCCTCTCTAGATCTGACGGTGTACTCTGATCATTGTTGACACTCTTGTCTAGGCTCAGTGCTGCTGACAACTCATGGCCACATGAGTCCGGTGGGGGCTTAACTGGAGGAGGAGGAGGACATTGGAGCACAAGCAGAGTCTGGTGATATCAGTGCTTTTTCCATTCAAGTGACAAGAGAGAAGGAGCAGGAGCAACCGGAGGAGGTAGAAGACGAGGCAGATGACCCAGAAGCACCGTGGCAGTATACAGTGGAGATGGAGGCCAGGAGTCCCTCAGAGTCACTTGCGCAGATGGCCCGCAGCATGGTAATTTGCCTAACTCGTGACAGCAGAATAGTCAACATCCGGCATACAGATGAGTTTTGGCTCTCCAACCTCTTGGACGCTTGCTACCAGTTAAAAATGGGTGCCTTTTTTCCAGCTGCCAAGAGGGAGGAAAAACTGGTGTACTATAGGGAAATACTGTGCACACAGTTGGCCGCTGCCTTTGTGCGCCATTGTCCATCCTCTCCCGTGGGCTCCTGCTGCTGACACCACCTCCACACTCTATCATTGTGACACTCTGTGGCTTACCATGTTGCTGCTGCCTACACACTCTGTAATTGTGACACTCTGTGGGCTCCTGCTGCTGCTGTTGATGCCACCTCCACACTCTGTGGCCTACCATGTTGCTGCCACCTAAAGAATTTGTCACCGTGCCACTCTCTGACCTCATGCTGCTGTCATCTCCACACTTTGTGATTGTGCTACTCTGTGGCCTACCATGTTTCTGCCACCTAAAGAATTTATCATCGTGCCACTCTCTGACCTCCTGCTGCTGCCACCTCCACACTTTGTCATTGTGCCACTCTGTGGATTACCAGGTTGCTGCCACCTCTACACTGTCATTGTGCCATGCTGTGGCCTACCATCTTGATGCCACCTCCAGAGTTTGTGATTGTGCCACTCTGCAGCCTACTCATGCTGCTGCCAACTGACCGCTGTCTCCCTGGAACACCTTGTCATTTTCATAATGCTGATTTCACCCTCCATCACTCTATGACGTTGCCACTATGTTTGGTTTTCCCCTTCATTTCATCTGTCAGAAGGATGAAAAGCTTCATTCCAGATTGAATACCAAAAGCAGGAGTGGATACAAGAACAGAGGACATGCAAGTATCTCTGTTTGGATCCACTCCTGTTTGTTTTTGGCTTTAGCAATACGATGGATTATTGGCGATTGAAGCTGACACTGACGGATGAAATGAAGGGCAAAATGATCAGTGTGTCAATGCAAAATTACTGCCGACATCCTCTGCCTCTTTTGGGGGTTTCTCCATGTACTGCCTTCCAGTATAGTAGCCCGTGCACCCTGCTCCCCCCAGTATATAGCCTCAGCCCTGCTCCCCCCAGTATAAACCTGCACAGCCGTGCCCTCCCAGTATATAGCTTGCAGTCCCTGCTCCCCCCAGTATATAGCCTGCAGCCCCTGCTCCCCCCCGTATATGCTGCAGCCCCTGTTCCCCCTGTATTAGCCTGCAGCCCCTGCTCCCCCCAGTATCAGCCTGCAGCCCCTGCCCACCCAGTATATAGCCTGCAGCCCCTGCTCCCCCAGTATTGCCTGCAGCCCCTGCTCCCCCCAGTATATAGCCTGCAGCCCCTGCTCCCCCCAGTATATAGCCTGCGCCCCTGCCTCCCAGTATATAGCCTGCAGCCCTGCTCCCCCCAGTATAATAGCCTGCAGCCCCTGCTCCCCCCAGTATATAGCCTGCAGCCCCTGCTCCCCCCATATAATAACCTGCAGCCGTGCCCTCCCAGTATATAGCCTGCAGTCCCTGCTCCCGTGTATTAGCCTGCACCCCTGCTCCCCCCCCGTATATGCCTGCAGCCCCTGCTCCCCCCTGTATATAGCCTGCAGCCCCACCTGCTCCCCCCCTGTATATAGCCATGAGCCCCTGCTCCCCCCTGTATTAAGCCTGCAGCCCCTGCTCCCCCCGTATACAGCCTGCGCCCTGCCCACCCCCCCAGTATATGCCTGCAGCCACTGTCCCCAAAATAATGCCTGTAGGAAAAAACTAATTGTACTCACCTTCCGATGCCAAAGGCAGGTTACCTTCCATGCATCAATGCTCCAGCAGGTCCTTTTCTATCCATCGATGGTCCAGTCATCGGCTCCTTGTCCTCGGCAGTCCCTTCGCAGCCACTATGAGCCAGCCGCTCGCTGCTGACCTCGCAGGGTCAATGGAGCTGATGCCGGAGCATCGATGATAGAAGAGGAACCCCTGCGGGCATTGGAAAGTGCGTACCTTTTGGTTTTTTTCTAGACTTTAGTACCGTATATGCCGGCGTTAAACGACCCCAAATTCTTGCCCTAAAATATAGAATTTGGTATATACTCACTGTATAAGACTACCCCTCTCCCAAATGAAAAAAAGTCTGCTTTGATTTCAACATGTTAATTTATATTCCAATGCATATGACATGCAGTACTGTAATATGCAGCAAATACGGTCAAACAGAAACTAAGGGAAATGTCAAAAGAGGAGAAAGAAAGGTATTACAGAGACGCGGTAGTAACTAAAGAAATGTGAATGCAGAGAGGATGAAGTGGAGGAATACAAAGTGGTAGGCGTATGTCTCAAGACAGGATAGGTTGGACTGGCACGTCGGGGGAGAAAGGGAACGGCGTAGCTGGGCGAAAATATCAAAATCAACTCTCAGCAACGAATACCTACTATGCTCTGCGTAAGTCCGCCTGCCTAGTGACCCCCAGCTCTGTACGCCGACCTCATTAGCATACCGCCCCGCCCCGTCAGCGTACTAAGCCTCTCTAATGACTGTGAGGGGACTCCGCAGCGCGCGGTCCCAGAGGGCTCTCTACGCGCTGACGGGAAAAAAAACCCCACACAATATATCCGCTATAGACCACCCCCACTGTACCATTATTTAAGGGTTAAAAGTCGTCTTATACCCAGTATATACGGTATGCTCGAGTTAGGGTTTTTTCAGCTAATTTCTGTAGTGAAAAGACTTGGCTTAACTTGAATATATATGGTATATACATGGAAAAACTCACATGTGTATTGCTCCTCTGCACCCACTGTAATTAATATTTTCCGTGAAATATCTTGTACATAGGGGCAGTATTATATAGTTATATTCCTGTACAATGGGGGCAGTATTAAAGTAGTTATATTCTTGTACATAGGGGCAGTATTATTAGTAGTTATATTCCTGTACATAGGGGGCATATTAAGTGTTATTTCGTACATAGGGGCATTATTATATAGTATTCTCTGTACATAGGGGGCAGTATTATAGTGTTATATTCTTGTACAGAGGGGGCAGTATTAAGTATTATATTCTTGTACATAGGGGCATATATTATATTAGTTTATATCTTGTACATAGGGGCAGTATTATAGTAGTTATATCCTGTACATAGGGGCAGTATATGTAGTTTATATTCCTGTACATAGGGGCAGTATTATAGTAGTTATATTCTTGTCATAGGGGCAGTATATAGTTTATTTCTGTACATAGGGGGCAGTATTATAGTAGTTATATTCCGACATGGGCAGTAATTATAGTAGTTATATCTGTACATGGGGGCGTATTATAGTAGTTATTTCCTGTACATAGGGGGCAGTATTATAGTAGTTCTATTCCTGTACATAGGGAGCAGTATTATAGATTAGTTATATTCCTGTACATAGGGGGCAGTATTATAGTAGTTTATATTCCTGTCATAGGGGGCAGTATTATAGTAGTTTATTTCTGTCATAGGGGGCAGTAATAGTAGTTTATATTCCTGTACATAGGGGGCAGTATTATAGTGTTATATTTCCTGTACATAGGGGCAGTCTTATAGTAGTTATTTCCTTGTACATAGGGGCAGTATTATGTAGTTTATTCTTTACATAGGGGGCAGTATTACTGATTTATATTCTGTACATAGGGGTCAGATTATAGTAGTTATATTCTTTACTAGGGGGCAGTATATTAGTTCTATCCTGTACATAGGGGGCAGTATTATAGTAGTATATTCCTGTACATAGGGGGCAGTATTATAGTAGTTATATTCTTTACATAGGGGGCAGTATTATAGTAGTTATATTCTTGTGACATAGGGGCAGTATTAAGTAGTTATATTCCTGTACATAGGGGGCGTATTATAGTAGTTATATTCCTGTACATTGGGGGTGCTATTATAGTAGTTATATTCTTGTACATAGGGGGCATTATTATAGTAGTTATTTCTGTACATAGGGGCAGTATTATAGTATTTAATTCCTGTACATAGGGAGCCATATTATAGTAGTTATATTCCTGTACATAGGGGCAGTATTATGTAGTTATATTCCTTACATAGGGGGCATATTATAGTAGTTATATTCTGTACATAGGGGCAGTATTAAGTAGTTATATTCTTGTACAGGGGGCAGTATTATAGTAGTTATATTCCTGTACATAGGGGGCCAGTAAATAGTAGTTATATTCCTGTACATAGGGGGCAGTATTAAGTAGTTATATTCTTGTACATAGGGGCAGTATTATATTACTTAATATTTGTAAAGGGGAGCAGCTGATATAGTGTTTAATCGAAGCCGTATTAAAGTAGCATAACTTCGTGTCAGGGGGGATAGGTCTCAGTAGTAGTATATCGACAGCTATTGTAGTTATATTCTGTACAGATCGGGGGCAGTATTACGTAGTTATATTCCTGTACCCTAGGGGGCAGTATTAATAGTTAGTTTTATATTCGTACATAGGGGCTCGTATTATGTACAAGGTGTATAATTCCTTGTGTAAACATAGGGGCACGGAGTCAATTATCGTAGGTTATAGTCTTGGTTACACCTAGTGGCCATAGTATTATAAGGTTAGATTATAATATTCCTGTACCTAGGGGGGCAGTATTTAGTAGTTATAGTATCAACTGTACATAGGGGGGCAAAGTATTATATGTAAGAAAAGTATATAAGTTCATTGAGTCAAGAATAGAGGGGCAGTAATTATAGTAGGATTATATTCCGTGGACATTTCACGTACATGGGGAGGGGGGGGGGCGTATTATAGGGTAGTTGAGTATATCCATAACGAGCTAGATACAAATTACTCGGGGGCACAGTTTAATAAAAGAGCTCTTATCATTCTTGTACACTTAGTAGGGGGGCAGTATTATAGTAGTTAAATCATCTTCCGAAAGGATAAAAATGAAATGCAATATAAAATATAACTCCACCTATTTACGGCAGATACTCACCTAATATCTTAGACTCGCCCCAATGTACAAGAATATATCTCTATGATACTTGGACCCCAATGTAAAAGAATATCCTCTACTATATAACTTCGAATACTTAATGTACTAATCTGACCCCCCTATGTCAGAATATCAAAATCTATAAATACTGCCCACCTATGTAAGAAGATAACTACTTATACTCGTGCCCCCAGCCCCTATTCCAACAGGAATAAAAGAACTACTATAATACTACTGTCCACTGCCCGGATAAACTGTCCTTTAATAACTGTCCACCTATGTACGTAAATTAACTACTATAATAACTACTGTAAATAACTGCCAAAACTAATATAATAACTATATAATACTTGCCTACTCCTCTTACTCAATAATAAGTACTTCCCAAAAGCTTAAAATATCTAATCTTCCCACGGTCTAAGATTCACTAATAATACTGAATACCTTCCCAACTGCGCCCCCTATGTACCAGAATCTGACCTACATAATACTGTACTAAATCTGTACTGAAACTTATTATAATATGACTGCCCCTATGTACAAGAATATAAACTAAAACTACTATAATACTTGACCTTTGAATACTAAGAATAATACTGTTGTCCCTAATATCTTAATACTAACTTCTCTCTCGCCATAACTACCGATAATACTGCCAATAATACGGCCCCCTATGTTACACAGTAAATATATACTACTATTAAATAATACTGCCCTTTAAAACTACTGCCGCCACTACTTCCCCCGCCACTGCCCCCCATCCCCCTATTGGTACATACTATAACTCCTAGAATGACTGACTTACTATAATACTACTATAATAAATATGCAGGGTCAATGGAGCTGATGCCGGAGCATCGATGGATAGAAGAGGAACTGCCCTGCGGGCATTGGAAAGTGCGTACCTTTTGGTTTTTTTCTAGACTTTAGTACCGTTCCCCCCTGTATATAGCCTGCAGCCCCTGCTCCCCCCAGTATACAGCCTGCAGCCCTGCCCACCCAGTATATAGCCTGCAGCCACTGTCCCCAAAATAATGCCTGTAGGAAAAAAACTAATTGTACTCACCTTCCGATGCCAAAGGCAGGTTACCTTCCATGCATCAATGCTCCAGCAGGTCCTTTTCTATCCATCGATGGTCCAGCATCGGCTCCGTGTCCTCGGCAGTCCTTCGCAGGCACTATGATGCCAGCCGCTCGCTGCTGACCGCGCAGGGTCATGGAGCTGATGCCGGAGCATCGATGGATAGAAGAGGAACTGCCTGCGGGCATTGGAAAGTGCGTACACTTTTTGGTTTTTTTCTAGACTTTAGTACCGTATATGCCGGCGTATAAGACGACCCCCAAATTCTGCCCTAAAAATATAGAATTTGGTATATACTCACTGTATAAGACTACCCCTCTCCCAAATGAAAAAAAGTCTGCTTTGATTTCAACATGTTAATTTTAATTCCAATGCATATGACATGCAGGTACTGTATATAGCAGCAAAACGGTCACATTATAAACATAAAGCTAAAACTTTGCAAAACAAACAAGAGAGCAAGTACCTGGTGATGTGAACGGTAAGCTGCGATATTAATGAAGATCCGACATGCTTCTGTAAGTGCCGCCTGTGACCCCCAGCTCTGTGACGCCGACCTCATTAGCATACAGCGCTCCGCCCCGTCAGCGCGTACTAAGCCTCTTCTAATGACTGTGAGAGGCGGACTGCCGCACATGCGCGGCGGTCCCAGGAAGCGGCTCTCTACGCGCTGACGGGGAAAAAAAAACACCTCACACAATATATCCGGCGTATAAGACCACCCCCCACTGTAGCCATTATTTTAAGGGGTTAAAAAGTCGTCTTATACGCCAGTATATACGGTATAAGCTGAGTTAGGGTTTTTCAGCTAATTTTTTGTAGTGAAAAACTTGGCTTATACTTGAATATATATGGTATATACATGGAAAAAAACTACATGTGTATTGCTCCTCTGCACACCACTGTAGATTAATATTTTCCGTGGAAATATCTTGTACATAGGGGGCAGTATTATAGTAGTTATATTCCTGTACATAGGGGGCAGTATTAAAGTAGTTATATTCTTGTACATAGGGGGCAGTATTATAGTAGTTATATTCCTGTACATAGGGGGCAGTATTATAGTAGTTATATTCCTGTACATAGGGGGCAGTATTATAGTAGTTATATTCTTGTACATGGGGGCAGTATTATAGTAGTTATATTCCTGTACATAGGGGGCAGTCGCACACGACCAGAGATCACAAGGAAACGCGCTGAGCTCAAATTTGCAGCCATGTACACAGTAATCCGCCAATAAGTCGCAGAGTGTCGCTACACAAAGCCGCAGCGCTTTGGCAGGGAGCACATGGCGGGTCGATGGCGGTGAACTGCGGGCGCTCGCAACACATTGCGACGAAGCCCAAACAAAGGCGGCTGATGGGATATTGATCTCACGTTGTGTCCCTGAAATCCCGCATTGTTACAGGAGCGCAAGACTTTACTCCGCACATTACAGAACCCCCTGCCCCCAGCAACACAGGGCCACGCCAAACTGATAGCATTAACCCCTCACTGGCCGCACGCTGCACAGGTGACAGGAATCAGAGAATAACACAAGGATAGAACACGACTGTGAGGTGTAACCGGGCTTAGATACATAGCAAAAAGGGGATACAGCAGCTCAGCAGTCTGTATTATAGAGGTAATATTATTATACATAGGGGGCAGTATTATAGTAGTTATATTCCTGTACATAGGGGGCAGTATTATAGTAGTTATATTCCTGTACATAGGGAGCAGTATTATAGTAGTTATATTCCTGTACATAGGGGGCAGTATTATAGTAGTTATATTCCTGTACATAGGGGGCAGTATTATAGTAGTTATATTCCTGTACATAGGGGGCAGTATTATAGTAGTTATATTCCTGTACATAGGTTTGGTTTTCCCCTTCATTTCATCTGTCAGAAGGATGAAAAGCTTCAAGATTGATAGCCAAAAGCAGGAGTGGATACAGAACACAGAGGACATGCAAGTATCTCTGTTTTGGATCCACTCCTGTTTGTTTTTGGCTTTAGCAATACTGATGGATTATTGGCGGATTGAAAGCTGACACTGACGGATGAAATGAAGGGCAAAATGATCAGTGATGTCAATGCAAAATTACTGCCGACATCCTCTGCACTCTTTTGGGGGGTTTCTACATGTACTGCCCTTCCAGTATATAGCCTGCAGCCCCTGCTCCCCCCAGTATATAGCCTGCAGCCCCTGCTCCCCCCAGTATATAGCCTGCAGCCGTGCCCTCCCAGTATATAGCCTGCAGTCCCTGCTCCCCCCAGTATATAGCCTGCAGCCCCTGCTCCCCCCCGTATATAGCCTGCAGCCCCTGTTCCCCCCTGTATATAGCCTGCAGCCCCTGCTCCCCCCAGTATACAGCCTGCAGCCCCTGCCCACCCAGTATATAGCCTGCAGCCCCTGCTCCCCCAGTATATAGCCTGCAGCCCCTGCTCCCCCCAGTATATAGCCTGCAGCCCCTGCTCCCCCCCAGTAAAAAAAACAAAGTGTACTCACCTTCCGATGCCAAAGGCAGGTTACCTTCTATGCATCAATGCTCCGGTAGGTCCTTTTCTATCCATTGATGGTCCAGCATCGTCTCCGTGTCCTCGGCTGTCCGTTGCAGGCACTATGATGCCAGCCGCTCGCTGCCCAAGTTATCTAGGTAGTGACTGAAGAAGAAAGAGATGCCTGAAAGCTCACGAGAAGAAGAGGGAGCCAGAATAAGGATTAGTCGAAAAGTCGTAGGGGTGAGAGTCGGATTTGGTAAAAAGAGAATATGATGACCGGAAATACTGGGGGAAAAAGAAGGGGGACGAAGAGGGGAAAGAGGGAGGTGGGGTGCGACAAGGAAAAAAGGAAAAAGGAATACCGTAAGAGAGTTGCGAGAGGTGGGTGTGTGGTATAAAAAGGGGCTGCAGTAGAAAGAAAATCCAGTACAAAGGAAGTGAGTAAACGGGCCACCGAGAGGGGACGGCTCCCACCGGTCCGACACTTTGGTTTTTTTCCAACCCTTCTCCTCTACAGAGAGGAATTATTCTATAGAGATCAGATCTGCTGGCGATTAAGCTCGCCTTAGAAAGGGTGTTACCTCCTGTAGGGAGCTTGGTTTCCCCGGTCAACAATTACAACGGACCACAAGAACCTCTTCTATCTCCAGACTGCTCAGCGACTCAATCCACGTCAAGCTTGCTGGTCACTATTCTTCAGCCAGTTTGATTTCCCTCATTTATTTTCCGTCCGGCTGAGAATACAATCAAGGCTGACACCCTTTCTCGTGCCTCGGATTTTCGTTGGGGAAGAACCGGCTCCTCGGTAGGTCACCCTCCTGACCGACCTGGTACTGGCCGAGCCAGCGGATCTTCATCACCACCTACCTGGTAGACCTAAATATGACCTGGTCTAAGGAGAAAGATTCTGACTCTGTCTCCCTCGTTTTCCCGATTCTACTGGTGGCCAGATTTTGGCCAAGGATTTTAAGGACTTTGTTGCTTCCTCCTGTGCTATCTGTGCCCAGAATAGCCTTCACGCCTCAAGCCTGCTTGGGTCTTCTTCTGCTGTTGCCGATACCCAGCTGTCCGTGGACTCATCTGGCCATGGACTTCATCACGGACCTGCTGTCTTCATCAGCAATACCGTCATATGAGTGGTGCTTGCCTGTTTTTCAAAGATGCCCATTTTGTTCCTCTGCCAGGTTTGCCATCTGCTCCACGTCTTGCCAGCCAGTTCTTTTCGTCACACTTCGTCTTCTGCCTCCATGGACTTCCTCAAACATTGGGGGTCATTTACTCAGGGTCTGAATCGAGTGAGTCCCGTCGGGTATGTCTGACGATTTCCAATTTGTGCGAATTCCCGCCAGTGATTTCTGGCGCACCGAACGCTCAGTATTTGGCGCATCGGTGCCAGGTTGCAAGCAACGGAATGGGGGGGGGGGGGGGTGGCCATTGGAAAACCCGACGAATCCCGAAAACCTGCAGAATTTTTTAAAAACATGTATTGCTTAACACTCGCTTCTTACCTGCACCCAAAGATAGGAGGTGGTGAACTCCGCGGACTTCAGTGCAGCAGTGACACCCTGGTGGACAACCGGGCGCACTACCTTAGTGAATCGCCAGAAGCCCCTAATCCTCGCAGAACCTCCGCTGGATCGCACTCCCGACTCCTTAATGTTTGCCCGTTGTCTCTGACCGCAGGGTTCAGTTTGTCTCTAAAGTTCTCTCCGCTCTCTCTGCAACCAACTTTGGCCTATTGGGCAGGTGGAAAGAGTGAATCAACCCTGGGCTGCTATTCTACTGCCATTTTGTTTCTGGCCCATCAGGACGATTGGTCTCTCTGTTCTCTTATAACTCCTTGGACTCTGCATCCTCCGCTCGAGCTCTGCTCCATTTTTGTCAGTTATGGACCGCAAAAGACCCTTGCCCTCTTTTCCTCGCCTATCATTCGGATGTTTCTGCCAAGTTGGTGGAATTGGTACAGGACCGAAGGGCCATCTGGGAGCAGACTTGTCTTTCCTTGTTACAGGCTTTGGGCCCGAATGAAGCTCCCAGCCGTAAAGACGCAAGCCTCCTTCTGTCTTTGCTCCAGTTGACAAGGTCTGGTTCTCCTCCAGGTATGTCCGCGGCAAATTCCCAGACTACAAATGGGAGACTGACAGTTCTTGTGGTCCATTGAAGTCCTACAACATGTGGCTGCGTCCCAGCATGCAATACCCACTCCTTCCACGTTTCTCTCCTCAAACCACTACCACTCATCTTGAAAACTGTTTCGCCCAGCAAGTTCCTCCTCCTCCGCGCCAGCAATTTCCCCTCCTCCTCCGGCGCCTCAGGCTGATTCCACTGATGTCCTTTGAGTTGAAGGAGATCCTCGACATGAAGATAGTGAGAGGAAGGCGGTTCTTTCTTGTTGATTGGAGGTATTTGGTCCTGTGAGATAAGGTGGGAGCCAAGGATAACATCCTGGACAAGAATCCTGCTTTAGCGATTTGTCAGGGGGGAGGCTGAAGTGAAGGGTACTTTCTTGGATCGCGTGCTCACCCTTGTTCCTCTGTGTGACCCAGCTCCTGCCCCCGGGTCCTTCTGCCCGTGTCCTGCCTCCTCCGTCTTCCCCGGGCTTGCCTTCGTTCTTTCTCTCCCCATCCTGCCTCGCCATCCTCCGCGACGGGCTGTCCCTAATTAAAAGGGCCAGCAGCAACCACTGATTGGTGCGCTGGCTGAAATCCATCTCCTTATAATCCGGCACCTCCCTTCCCCTGCCTTGCCGGCTCTTTCTGATTTCCTGTGTGTTCCTGCGTTCCTCGGTGTCCCATGTGCCGTGTTTCCCGTTCCCATCTCCCTGGACTCCTGTTGCTCTGACCCGAGATTAGACTTGACCCTTGCATCTCCTGCCGTCTTACCCTTTGCCTTAACCTGACCTCGAGACTGTCTCCACTAAGGTACCTCAACCTCGGCTTCCACACGCGGCTAGACGCACTTGTGAACGACCTGGTGACACCCCCCGCACTACACCATCCCGCTTTGCGGCGGGCGCTGGTGAAGACCGGTGCCACTTAGACTCCAGTCCCAGGTCGGCTATTACACAAGAATCTCCAGAGACATGCATTATATTTTCGGTGTGCACTGTCTGGTGGGCTTACGTGGCAACTATTTGTGCAGGTACAATTAATTTATTTTATTTGAATAAAAAATAATGCATCCAGAACATTCTTCCAATCCATCATAGTTTTATAATGTCTCCAATGTCTCCCCACCAGATCAGCTATGGAGCCACCGACCCCTCATTATCTGATAGACGCCTCTACCCACAGTTTTCCCCTTGCCGAACAGTCCCAAAGTAGCCACACACCCACAATATGGTGATCATTGAAGCTGTTGAAGTATTTTTGGCTGGACCTGGTCGGGATTTTAGTATCAATGATATGCCTGGAGAGAATGAGCTGCAGATACTGACAAAATACATGAAAGAGAACGGGATCTGTGGCCGCCTTCAGCATAAAACTTACAGAGATGATCCTAATATGATCCCAATAATGCGATAACCAATCCTCAAGTCAGAATCATTATAATGTGTGGGAACGTCTACTGTGAATGCAATGGTATCCTATTTGTCTATCATCGAATATTAAACAAAACTCTATTGGTCCCCCCTCTTGGCTTCAGGTTCTATCATTGTAGGCATCGTATTCAATATTTAATGGAAGTCTAGGATTGATTTTTCAATCACCTCCTTTTTTAGGAATACAAGATTTATGAAAAACTACAAGAACTGCCCCAATATTTACCTGTGTGACTTATCCTGGATATTCCTAAGTGACAGAATAGTAAATGACGGATTTTGTTTCAATCAATTTAGCGCCTCCAGAAGTAATTTTAGTTACACACATTACTCAGCCCAGTTGAGATATTCTACCTCTCTCTCCGTCTCCCCCGATTGTAATGACGCAGTAGAAATCCTGGCAAAGCTCTACATGAAATGTTCTTACATATAAAAACAAATATAAAGAAAACCCAATAACTGGACTTGTACACTACACACGAAGTTACACAGCGCTAACTACAGAGGATAAGAATTCCCGGGACCCAATGTCTCCTTCATATTACTTTTACTGACCAGGGGGAAGCCCCACATCCATATAAGATCTCATCAACTGGATATTTATCAAAAGGCAAGAATAGGACATAAAATGGCTGAAGTAGGAAATTTTACCCCATGGTCTGCCAGTGGTCAGAAGCTTTACATAAATAATCCCCAGTCTATAACCTGGAGACACCCACAGGAGGTAAGTAGCCTTACATTATACATAAATTATATAACTCTTCATCTGCCTTGCCCTTCCATCATATTTTGTAAAATATGTATTTTAAGATTTCAGGCAAGGATAATAATAATAATAATAATAATAATAATAATAATCTTTACTTATATAGAGGCCCTCATGCGTGAACTAATAAATATAATAAGACATTACAGAGTAACACAGTCATATGGAATAATAGGAATGAGGACTCTGATCACAAGAGTCTGACAGTTCTATGAGGATGAGGGGTGACACAAAAGCTTACAGTCTATGGGATGAGGGTGCCAAGAGCTTACGTCCTGAGGATGAGGGGGGACACAGAGCTTACAGTCTATGAGGATGAGGGTGACACAAGAGCTTACAGTCTATGAGGATGAGGGGGACACAAGAGCTTACATCCTATCAGGAGGAGTGCAACACAAGACCTTACAGTCCATGAGGATGAGGGGGACACAGAGCTTACAGTCTATTGGGATGAGGGGGGGCCAAGAGCTTACGGTCTATAGGATGAGTGGGTGACACAAAGCTTAAGTCTATGAGGATGACGGGGGGGCACTTGCAAAGTGTTGGACTGTGCATACTGAGACCGTTGAGGAGATAGCAGTGACAGGGTAAACACAAATCGAAGATAATGTAGCCGATCGCACTTGGAAGCCGGTAAGCCAGGGGATTCACAGGGTGGCAGCATGTCCAGCAAGCAGTGGTACGGGGCTCATCGAGGCAGTGGCGGTAGTAGTCGCTCATTGCAAGTGTTTGGCAGTAAATAGCACCTCGGCGGTGTGGGGATTTTTTTTGTTAAGACACCAAGGAGCCGAGCGTGGGTATAATGTGGTATCTGCGGGCAGAAAGTGAAGCGTGGCCAGGAGCTAACTTGGCTCCACCGCCCTGTGCCAACACATCAGCGACAACACCATCCAATGGTCTGGGAGAAACTTGGTACAGATGTAAAGGGCCACATGCCGCCGCCAGCAACGCACCTAGTAGCACACATGCCATTTCATCCATTCAACTCTCCAGCACCTCTGCCGAAGGGAAATGTTAGTCTTTTACTCATCTCCAATGCTCCTGCTCCTCACTACGCAGGCGCCAGCAGTCTTTGAGCGAGGCGATTACAAAGAGACAACCCTATGCGTCCCAGCCATCCTAAGGTGCAGAAGCTGACCATGCTTTTGTCTAAGTTATTGGTACTGCAGTCTCTCTCTTTCCATCGTGGACTCTTGCACCTTCAGGAACTAATGGCTTTTGTGCCAAACCGAGGTGGAGATTTCCAAGCCGCATTTTTTTTTTTTTCAAAAAGGCTGTCCAGCCCTTCACAAATATGTACAACAGAAGGTGGGCCATCCTTGAGCTTATCAGTTTTTTTCCAAGGTGCCGGCAGCACAGCGTGTGGAGCTGTAACTACTGTCAGGGCCAGTATATGTCCTTTACGAGCCAGGGTGAATGTGCTTCCCGCCCAGCCGCCACCCAACAACTTCCATAAGAGACGGCGCTTTCTCCTCCACGTTGTCAAACGCTGCTGCCCGGCGCCAATGTCCGCCTCCTCCTCCTCCTTCTCAGCCATCTCAGCCTCCGCAAAACAAAGTTACACAGTGGAGGAACTGCTCCGGTCATGCAACAGAAACCAATGTGTGGCTTTCTTCTCCGCAACAACTAAAAATCGGAACCATGGTACAGACAATGGGAGGAACATGATGTCCGTGCTGCACCGAAAGGATGGTCCAGGCGCCCTGCATGGCACACGTTCAATCTGGTTTGTCACAGATTTCCTAAGTCTTCCACCCATCTGCAAGACTTTCTAAAATGACCACGACACTGTGCAACGCACTTCAGCCATTCTTACTAAGCCTAGCACACCCTTCTTGATTCGCAGCAGATCAGAATGGCCTACCCCAACATAATCTGATATGCGATGATTCCACCCATTGGAATTCCAGCCTGCCCATATGTTAGACGCCTGTATGAACCGAGAAAAGCCATTAATGATTTTTGATGAAAGCAAGCGGACCGGAGTACTCCTCTTTGTAACTTTGATGTCAGCCACTGGAGCTCATGCGTGACAACTTGCCGTTTGCTCAGGCCTTTTGAAGAGGCCATGTTGTTTGTCAGTCGCCAGACTACGGGATGAATAACGTCATTCCACTGCTTCATGTCCTGGAACTCAGTGCTGCACCATCTTGTCTGTGTCAGGGCACGGAGAGTGGAGACCCATCTCATGGCCACATGAGCCGTGTGGGGCTTAACTGGAGGAGAGGAGGACATTGGACACAGCAGAGTCTGGTGATATCAGTGCTTTTTCCATTCAAGTGACAAGAGAGAAGGAGCAGGAGCATCCGGAGGAGGTAGAGACGAGGCAGATAACCCAGAAGCACCGTGCAGTATACATGGAGATGGAGGCCAGGAGTCCCTCAGAGTCACTTGCGCGATGGCCCGCAGCATGGTAATTTGCCTAACTCGTGACAGCAGAATAGTCACATCCGCATACAGATGAGTTTTGGCTCTCCAACCTCTTGGACGCTTGCTACCAGTTAAAAATGGGTGACTTTTTCCAGCTGCCAAGAGGGAGGAAAACTGGTGTACTATAGGGAAATACTGTGCACCGATTGGCCGGCTGCCTTTGTGCGCCATTGTGCCACTCTCTCCCGTGGGCTCCTGCTGCTGACACCACCTCCCACTCTATCATTGTTGACACTCTTGTGCTTACCATGTTGCTGTCTGCTCTACACACTCTGTAATTGTGACACTCTGTGGGCTCCTGCTGTGCTGCTGTTGATGCCACCGCTCCACACTCTGTGGCCTACCATGTGCTGCCACCTAAAGAATTTGTCACCCCACGTGCCACTCTCTGACCTCATGCTGCTGTCAATCTCCACACTTTGTGATTGTGCTACTCTGTGGCCTACCATGTTTCTGCCACCTAAAGAATTTTACATCGTGGCCACTCTCTGACCTCCTGCTGCTGCCACCTCCACACTTTGTCATTGTGCCACTCGTGGATTACCAGTTGCTGCCACCTCTACACTGTCATTGTGCCATGCTGTGGCCTACCATCTTGATGCACCTCCAGAGTTTGTGATTGTGCCACTCTGCAGCCTACTCATGCTGCTCGCCAACTGACCGCTGTCTCCCTGGAACACTTGTCATTTTCATAATGCTGATTTCACCCTCCATCACTCTATGACGTTGCCACTATGTTTGTTTCCCCCTTCATTTCATCTGTCAGAAGGATGAAAAGCTTCAAGATTGATGCCAAAAGCAGGAGTGATACAGAACCCAGAGGACATGCAAGTATCTCTGTTTGGATCCACTCCTGTTTGTTTTTGGCTTTAGCAATACGATGGATTTTGGCTGATTGAAGCTGACACTGAGGATGAAAGGAAGGGCAAAATGATCAGTGATGTCAATGCAAAATTACTGCCGACATCCTCTGCACTCTTTTGGGGGGTTTCTACATGTACTCGCCTTCCAGTATATAGCCTGCAGCCCCTGCTCCCCCCAGTATATAGCCTGCACCCCTGCTCCCCCCAGTATATAACCTGCAGCCGTGCCCTCCCAGTATATGCTGCAGTCCCTGCTCCCCCCAGTAAATATAGCCTGAAGCCCCTGCTCCCCCCCGTATATAGCCTGCAGCCCCTGTTCCCCCTGTATATAGCCTGCAGCCCCTGCTCCCCCCAGTATCAGTCTGCAGCCCCTGCCCACCCAGTATATCCTGCAGCCCCTGCTCCCCCAGTATATAGCCTGCAGCCCCTGCTCCCCCAGTATATAGCCTGCAGCCCCTGCTCCCCCCAGTAAATAGCCTGCAGCCCTGCCTCCCAGTATATATGCCTGCAGCCCCTGCTCCCCCCAGTATATAGCCTGCAGCCCCTGCTCCCCCATTATAATCCTGCAGCCCCTGCTCCCCCCATTATACACTCTGCACCGTGGCCCTCCCATATATAGCCTGCAGTCCCTGCTCCCCGTAGTAATAGCCTGCAGCCCGCTCCTCTGCCCCCCCGTATATAGCCTGCAGCCCCTGCTCCCACCCTTTTATGTCCTGCATTCCCCTCCCCCCTGTATATAGTCATGCAGCCCCTGCTCCCCCCTGTTATCTCTCCTGCCTCCCCCTGCTCCCTCCCCCCAGTATACTATCCTTCATCCCTCCCCCCTCATTCTCCGGTCTCCTGTCCTCCAACTTTCCCCAAAATAAGGCCTGGTGGAAAAAAACTAATTGTAACTCACCTTCCCGATGCCAAGGCAGTTACCTCTACCTTCCATGCTCATGCTCCAGCAGGTCCTTTTCTATCCATCGATGGTCCATCAAATGCGGCTCCGTGTCCTCGGCAGCCCTTCGAGGCACTATGATGCCAGCCGCTCGCTGCTGACCGCGCAGGGTAATGAGCTGATTGCCGGAGCATCGATGGATAGAAAGGGAACTGCCTGCGGGCTTGGAAAGTAGCGTACCTTTTTTTGGTTTTTTCTAGACTGTTAGTACCGTATATGCCGGCGAAAAGACGACCCCCAATTCCTGCCCTAAAATATATAATGTGGTTATACTCACTGTATTACTACCTACCCCTCTCCCAAATGAAAAAAAGTCTGCTTTGATTTCATTCAACATGTTAATTTAATATTCCAATGCATATGACATGCAGTACTGTATATATGCAGCCAAAAACGGTCACATTATAACATAAATCTAAACTTTGGCAAAACAACAAGAGAGCAATGACCTGGTGATGTACGGTACGCTGCGATATTAATAAGATCCACATGCTTCTGTAAGTTGGGCCGCCTGTGACCCCCAGCTCTGTGACGCCGACCTCATTACTACAGCTCTCCGCCCCGTCAGGCGTACTAAGCCTCTTCTAATGACATGTTGATAGGCGGACTGCCGCACTGCTCGGCGGGCCCCAGGTAAAGCGCTCGCTAACGCGCTGACGGGGAAAACAAAACAACCTCACAACAATATATCCTGCGTCCTATACCAACCCCCCCACCCCACTTAGCCATTATTTTAACGGGGTTAAAAGTCGTCTTATACCAGTATCATACGGTATAAGCTGAGTTAGGGTTTTTCCGGCTAAAGTTTTTGTAGTGAAAACTTGGCTTCGCTTGAATATTATATGTTATTACATGAAAAAACTACATTGATTGCTTCCTCTGCACACCACTGTAGATTAATATTTTCCTTCCCTTGGAATTCTGTACATAGGGGGCAGTATTATAGTAGTTATATTCTTGTACACAGGGAGCAATATTATAGTAGTTATATTCTTGTACATAGGGGACAGTATTATAGTAGTTATATTCTTGTACATAGGGGCAATATTATAGTAGTTATATTCCTGTACATAGGGGGCAGTATTATAGTAGTTATATTCCTTTACATAGGGGGCAGTAATATAGTAGTTATATTCCTTTACATAGGGGTACTAGGGGGCAGTATGAAAGTGAGTTATTTCTTGTACAGAGGAGGGGGCAGTATTATGTAGTTATATTCCTGTACATAGGGGGCAGTATGATAGTAGTTATATATTTTTGTACATAGGGGGCAGTATTATAGTTAGTTTATTCTTGTACATAGGGGCAGTATTATGTATTTAATTCTTTTACATGGGGGCAGTATTCATAGTAGTTATATTCTTTACTAGGGGGCAGTATTATATGTTAATTCCTGTACATGGGGGCAGTATATAGTAGTTATTTCTGTACACTAGGGGGCAGTATTATATATTATATTCCTTGAACATAGGGGGCAGTATTATAGTATTATATTCGTGTACATAGGGGCGTATTATAGTAGTTATATTCCTTACAAGGGGGCCGTATTATGTAGTTATATTCCTGTCCAATTTGTGTCAGTATTTAGTAGTTATATTTTGTACATTAGGGGGCCATTCATTATAGTAGGTTATCTTCCTGTACATTAGGGGGCAAGTATTATAGTAGTTTATATTCTGTACATAGGCGGCAGTATATAGTAGTTATATTCCTGTACAAGGGGGCAGTATTATATAGTTATTTCTGTACATAGGGGGTCATATTATTAGTTATATTCCTGTAACATAGGGGGCATATTAAGTAGTTATATCTGTACATCATGGGGCATTATTATATAGTATATCTCTTGTACTGGGGGCCAGTATTATATGTTATATTCCTTGTAGCTAGGGGGCAGTATTAAGTAGTTTATATTCTTGTACATAGGGGGCAGTATATATATTAGTTTATATTCCTTGTACATAGGGGCAGTATTATAGTAGTTATATCTGTCCATAGGGGCAGTATAATGTAGTTATATTCTTGTACTGGGCATATAAGTAGTAATCGACTGGGGCAGTATTATAGTAAGTTATATTCGTGTACATAGGGGCAGTATTATCAGTACGTTATATTCCCTGTACATAGGGGGCAGTATTAATAGTAATTGGACTTGGTAGTATATTTAATCTGTGGCTCGGGCGTTGTAGTCCTTACATAGGGGGCAGTAATTATAGTAGTTTATTCTCTGTACAATAGGGAGCAGTATTATAGTAGTTATATTCCTGGTACATAGGGGGCAGTATTATAGTAGTATTATGCTTCTGTACATTAGGGGGCAAGTATTAATAGTATTTATATTCTTGGTCCATCAGGGGGCAGTTATGAAAGTAGTTTATCTCTCTTTACATAGGGGGCAGTATTAGTAGTTATATTTCCTGACATAGGGAGCAGTATTATAGTATTATATTCCTTGTACATTGGGGCAGTATTATAGTAAGTTATATTCTTGTACATAGGGGCAGTATTATGTAGTTATAATTCTTGTACATAGGGGCAGATTATAGTAGTTCATATTCTTGCATAGGGGGCAGTATTATAGTAGTTCTATATTCCTGTAACATAGGGGGCAGATAATAGTAATATATTCTTGTACATAGTGGGCCATAGTATATAGGTAGTTAATTCTTGTACACTAGGGGGCAGTATTTAGTAGTTTATATTCTTGTAGCATAGGGGCAGTATTAAGTGAGTTTATATTCTGTACATAGGGGGCAGTAATTATAGTAGTTTATATTCCTGTACATTGGGGGGTATTATATAGTTATATTCTGTACATAGGGGGCATATTATAGTAGTTATTTCTGTAACATAGGGGCAGTTATAGGGTTCTTTGATAGGAGCTATATTAATTCCTGTACTAGGGGCAGTATTATTAGTTATTATTCCTTACATAGGGGCAGTATTATGAGTTATTTCCTTACATAGGGGCTATGAGCATAAGTGTATATGTGTTATATTCTGTACATAGGGGACAGTATTAAGTAGTTATATTCTTGTTACATATGGGGGCAGTATTTAGTAAGTTATATCCTTACATCGGGGGCCGTAAGTAGTAGTTATATTCTTGTTATAGGGGCAGTATTAAAGTATTATAATTCTTGTACATAGGGGCAGTTTTCAAAGGGATGGAAACTTAACGAGTAGATAAGCGTCGGTAGGGGGGTAGTTCCTGTTATATCTAGTTATCCTGACGGGGGCAGTATTATAGTAGTTATATTCTTATACATCCAGGGGGCAGTATTCAAGTAGTTATACTTCTTTATACATAGGGTGCAATTTTATTAGTAAAAAACAACATAAATACGAAATACTTTTCTAGTCAAAATAAATCTAATCGATTCAGATAAAACTCAATACATGTTCATAAAATAAATTTATATTAATGTAACTTAAGCAGTCGCTTTTTGGTGAAAGGGAAAAAAATAAAAAAACAGAAAAAAAAAACAAAAAAAAAAAAAACAATGCATACATTGATCAGACAATTTCCATTCTATATATATTCCTCGTCCAGAGTCTTATATTTCTCCTCCCTTTTTCTGACCTCTAATGACTGGAATCCACCTGAGCTCGGACCATGAATTAGGCTTAATAATGGCTTTTATGATTGTGGAAATGGCCTCGCTATGGATGGAACATCTGGTTCTCATGTGCCAGTGGTATACTTGATGACCCTGATCACTATTACATGGTCTCCTGGTTGATTTTATGTACAGAAGTGTCACCCCATAGAGGTCTCTGGGTACCTGAGGGACTGGCAGTGATTTGATTCTTAGCTTGGTGGATATGTCCGCCAGTGTTCCGTCCACCCCAGCACTCTGATATAAAGTGGACCATTGTCCGCCTCCTGCTGACACCCGAGAGGGGACACATGCTTCTACCATACTGAGGAACTTAAGATTCCCCTGACAAAAACAGTTTTCCCCTGTATGACAGCCAGGCGATTGTCAACAAACTTATGGGCAGCCTCCGACCATTCATAACCTCAAACTGAAACTTGTCCTTTATGGTGGTTGTTGGACAGGCTGGAAGCGCCAGCTGTAAGAGAGTAAGAAGGGTCCTACAACTCTGGTAGTACAGATCTCTTCTATATTTACTCTCAATAAACGACTTATCTATCCCCCATTTTCCTTAAACACCTCTCAGAACCATACTCCAGATACTGGGGGAGGAAGCCAGGAGTCCACCGACCCCTCTTGAGACTGCCCCTCGCATAGATTCTGCAGAGCAATATCCATCCCTGACACTACTTTACCTTACCCACAGAAGTATTATTTGAGTCCAGCAACCAAAAAATTACTTTCAGAAACACCGGAATCAACGAAAACCCTTGGATTTAACATATCCAGCCCACCCTCTCTCCTCTGAGGTAGGTGATCCCCTTTTATAACCTTAAAAAACCGGGTTCAACCTGTTTTCCCCCTAAAGCTGGAAGAAAGGCTAAAGAGCCTAGTGGAGAAGATTCTTGCAAGGAAAGAACGACAGAGACGTGAGAAAGACAGGGACCGGGTAGTCTTCAAGAGTAACCCTTTCCTATAGGTCAGCCTCCCAGTTCTTCATCGCTGAACCTTTACTGTCCGGTTTCCAACTTCTCTTCCCCTTCCCATTTTAGTGTGGAATTGTCTCCCTCCGACCTTTAACCCCAAGGTTTTAATATGGGTGGAGGCCTTGGGCGAATTGTGGCCAATAAGCCAGAGCAGTATCTCCTCCCATGTCCAGAAAGCTTGACTCTTCTCTAGGTTGACCAGATACCCGGAGGCCTCTGAGTAACTTCTGATGGCTGCGCACATCCCACCTCTCGAGGTTCAATATCACCATAGTCACTCATCCGCGTAGGCAACAACACCAGGGCGCAATGGGGGACCGGCACCCCCTGAACATTCACACCGCTGCAGTGATCTCAGGAACGGATCGATGCAAACACTACAGCATTGGACTCAGGGGGGCAGCCCTGCGCAACCCTGCCGCTAAACCTGACAGTGGTCCCCTGCCAACCTGAGCAGAGGAAAGCTCTCGGCCTCTCTATACAGAGTTTTTTTTAGCCAATCCACAATTCTCCGGAAATACCGTACTTGATACAGTGGCCCATAGATAATCGTGGTCAACCCTGCAAAGGCTTTAGCCTGGTCCAGACTACAACATATCTCCCACACCTCAGAGCTTTCAATCTCCAAACTCTCTCGTATCGAGAGTACTGCTCCAGAGATGTTCCCCGCCCTCTTACTGTGCCGTAACTGAGAGCCTGCCAACATTGCCGGGACAAACAGACTAATCTAGAGAATGAATTTTTTGCCAAAATCTTCCTGTCTACATTCAAGGGGCGTGGGCCTCCAGTTCTTGATGTCACTTATGCTGCCTTACCTTTGGACAGCAATTAGCGATGAGACCCTCATGGATGGAGCCATCAGTGATTTTCTAGACAATTTCTGTAAACATCCACAAGGATTGGAGTCCAAGATGTCCTCTGAACTTTCCTTATAAAATTCTGCTGTTATAACCATCTGGACCTGGTGCCTTCTTCATATTTAACTTGTTAATAGGCCTCTTTAACCTCTCCACTGTTATTTCTGCTGTCAAAGGAAAAAGTTCCAATTCCCTAGTATCAGGGCCTTGAGTTGCCCCAAGAATTGAGTCACCTTTTCCTTATCCAAGCCTTCTTCCTGAACAAGTCATGAAGTAAGATCTCACCACTCCCAGGATCCCCTCCCGAGACTCTTGTACAACTCCCTGGGAGTCAGTGAGCCTGCGATCAGTTTTTTTCGGTCCACAACACGCTCTCCCGGCATTCTCACACGTCTGGTGCCCCTGCGGGTTCCATAGTCCCTTTCCACTACCAGAGGTGTACCTACCTGGTTACTGATACTGTCTTATCTCAGATTTCAAGCAGCGGTCAATCCTTTGTTTGTCATCCCCACCCACCGAATAGAGCGCTCCAATTCTTTTCCGCATTCCTCAGATACTGGCTGTACTATTTTCTCCCCTTCTTAATGACAGTCCTCTGCAGAGGGCCGGATCCTCCTCCTATGACGTCCTCCCACCAGTCGGCCATGTTGTTTATAAAAATCCACTCTGTCCAGTTGATGCGCAAAAAAGATAATGTATTGCCGGACAAAATCTCATATAACAGATTAGAATTTAGTTCCACATCCCTCTAACCAACATCAGGATACTTAGAGCACCCAAACAAAATAGAAGGCCAAATGATCCGAATATGGACATTCCTCCATGCTCTCACTGATGGCTTCAGTAGGACTCACCAGAAGCGGATCTATCCTGCTGCTGCCGTTCCTGCACAGGTGTAGGTGACTTTGGACTCCCCTACCACCGCCTGTAAAAAAAAAACTCATACAGGCCAGCCCGCTGAATTATACCGTTTAGAGGACCCTTACCGAGTCCCTGGTAAGGGGCCTACTGTTCCTGTCCCTGGTGGTAGTGGTGGCATTAAGTCCCCCGCCATGATGACTGGAAGCCGTGAATAGATAAGGCTTCATGTCATTAAAAAAGCTGAGTCCTTTCTGTCACTGTCTGTGGCCATAGATGTTAATGATCCCGGAGTCTTCTGCCTCTGATGGTGATTTCTAGCAGCAGGCACCGTCCCATCGATACCTCGGTGAGAAAATCTGTGGACGTTGACATCATGGGTGTTAAACAGGATAGAGACTCCGGCATAAGGCTCCCCACACCAGCGGAACCAAAGGAAGGACCAGACTGCCATCTCTCTCCGCTCATCGTATGAGACCCAAGGTGTTTAAACGGGTCTCCTGTAAGAAATAAACATCAGCATTGAGATAATCTTAGATGATCATACCCACATGTCTGGTCCTTCTAGCCCTAATACATTAACATTACGGGTGATCCATTAAGATGGAAGCCTGCCATCATGAGAAGACTAAGAAGATCATCCACATCTAAGTCCAGAGTCAGAGTTTTTGTCTTCCTGACTACAAGTTTCCATATCCCAAACTGACTGTGACTCGGTATGAAGAGGTTTCCTTTTTGTGGGAGGACCCCCCCTGGGTCGTCATCATATTCCTCCATCATACGTTTCAATTCTCGATCTATCTCCTCCTCATCCATCGACTCAGACATTACGCTGTCCTATTAGTGGTTACCAGTAACATCATCCTGACTCTGCACTTTTCATTTAGAGGGTTTTTTGGACGTGGTCCACGCACTCTCGGGTTTTCTGGTGCTCCTGTCCCTTTCTTCCTCTTTTTAACACTGTGTGTCCCCCAGTGGTGGGTGTCAAGTCATGGGAAGAGACTGGCGCTGGCTGCCTATGGCTTCCACTGCCTCCATGTCCCCCTCTTGTGTTACCTGTCCCTGGATGGTCGGGGCAGGCAACCACTAATATCCGGGGTCTCTGGCACAGTTACACCACTGACCCTGACAATAGGGCTTCCTCCTCCTGCTCCTCCTCTGGTACATCTGGACCCCTTCCATCGGTTTCATCGGGGCGGTCCCTACAGATATTATGCCAGGCACAGGACAGTCCCTATGGGGGTGACCGGTCTGACCACAAGGTTGCAGCATCTTATGGTCTGCAGTTGGGGCTCACATGCCGAGGTCTCCCGCACAGGGGTGGCACTTTCACTGCGGTGCAGGTACTCACCGCCACATGACCGGATCTTCCACACTTAAACCTAACTGGGCCTGACCACATAGAGCAATACACCCTTCCTCTCTCTGCCGATACAGAAGGAGTTGGGGAGGTGATGGGTGATGTTCTGGTGTTGATGTAATCTGACTGACCAGGACCCGCCACCCCCCGGTCCATATTCCATCCTCATCCCTGGTCTTGGTCATGTCTGACTGAGGTGCATGTCTCCTGATCCATATTATGTCCTGAGGGGGGACAGACTCGTTTCGAGAACATGAGGTGACATGGCTGTATCTGGCTTGGAGATGGGGAATGAACTAACTGTTCCCCCACCCCTCATATCTAATCTCCTATAACGGGTGGTGAGCCCAAACCGGTCCAGATGAACATCAGCTTGAGCTAATGTCATACCCCTGTCGGTCTGGAAGTTAATCACAGCCATGATGTCGGCTGGCTGGAAACCCATCTGGTGCACACATGTCCCTGACCAGTGCCGCTGCAGGCAGATCCTCCTACCCCTCTGTGCCTAAACCGGACACATTCCTCCTCTTGAAGGCCTGGCCGGTATAATGGGGACTGGAGGAGAAAAATGGGGAACCTCGACTCCACGCATTCCCTGATGTCTGACCCCTGTCCTGGGAGAGCGGAGCCTGCGCAGCTGGGCGGAGAGCGGGCATGACAGGCTTGGCAGGGAGGGACGTATAATACATGGGTGGATTTCTATTGGGGGAGGAGAACAACAGTGGTAGGATAGGGGATTTTGAAAATGGGGGGTGGAGTTAGAGGTTTATTTAAGGCAGTGGCAGGAAGGGTTGGCCTCAGTCTTTCTGGCCGAAAAATTGTCCCACCACCCCCCACCCTCCCTTTAGTCTTGTTTTGTACAGGGTGCACTTAGGTGTTTTGTTGGGGATTGGGGATACAAGTAGAAAAACTCTTCCCCTGTCAGGCTGGTTGTTTTTTAGGGAGTTTAGGTTGTATGATTGTAAGTGGTGGGGTTTCTTTGGCAACAGCCCGTGGTTGCATCTAAAGTGTGGTTTACAAAAAAGGTAGGCCACAATTATCTGTAAGTGATGTTAGTGAAGTGAGGTTGGTGGTTTTTTCCCTTGATCGTAATCCAGGTGGAATGGTTTTTTGCATGTTGTCTCCGGTTGGTTTGGTCCTAGGGCCACTCTTCGTTCGCCATTTTGCTAGGAGGTTGGCGTCAAAGTGGAGCTGGGGGTGTGGTCTCGTAGCGCTGAGCGTGCATTTTTTATGGTTTGGAACAATGAGGTACCGGTGGTTTTTGGTCATGTTTGAATTCATACCTATTAAAAACGGTTGTTGCAAGAACTCCTGCTGTCATCTTATGTTGATTGTATTTTATTATTATGGTAATATATGTTTCTTGTTTTTCAGGATTTTCAACTTTTGCAACCATTTACAATAAAGATCTGTGAACCATTCCCCTTTCCAACTAATAAATGTGTCTGTGTTTTATTGTAGCTAGGTGGTGGTCCGGCTTAGGGTGGTATTGTGGGTCCTTCCCTGGGTGCCGACTCCGGCCTTGCCTGGTCATGCTGTGCGGGATGTGTGGCTGCAGACCATCTGCACTAGTGCCCTGCTGACCACCCCGGACCATGGGGCTGCTACCACCCGGACATGGGGCTCTGCTTCCTGTGGTTGGACTAGTGGGGGAACTCCTCAGCTGTTGACTGTCCCGCACCCTCCACACATCGGGGCTTCTCTGTGTCACAGCTGCCCTAGACTGTACCTGGGATGCTCCTCAGGCTGGGACATTATCACACACTGAAACAATCAGAAATGCAACAACAGAGACATCAGCAATATCAGACATATCATCACATTATTCATCATTACCGCAGGATCTGCTGATCCCAGCCCCCCCCTGATGTCTGCTCAGGTGTATCCTGCCCCTCACAGTCCTGCTCACATGTATCCGCCCTCACCAGTCCCTGCTCACATGTATCCTGCACCTCACAGTCCTGCTCCATGTAAGCCTGCACCTCACAGTCCTGCTCACCATTATCCTGCACCTCACAGTCCTGCTCAGAATACCTTGGTGTACAGATCAGTGTTACCTTCTGTACATAGGGAGCAGTATTATAGTAGTTATATTCCTGTACATAGGGGGCAGTATTATAGTAGTTATATTCTTGTACATAGGGGGCAGTATTATAGTAGTTATATTCTTGTACATAGGGGGCAGTATTATAGCAGTTATATTCTTGTACATAGGGGCCAGTATTATAGTAGTTATATTCTTGTACATAGGGGGCAGTATTATAGTAGTTATATTGTACATAGGGGGCAGTATTATAGTAGTTATATTCCCGTTTTAGAGAAATGGATGATATAGCTAAAGAGAGCACAGGGGTAGTAACTACACCCAGGATCTGAATATGGGGTCAGAAGGCAGAGAAATCCAGCCCCCAAAAAGATCTATAGCTTGATAATGAACTGATTGAGAAGCCAATAGGCAAAACACTCAAGGTTTTTAAGCTCACTTAACTCTCCGACCAGCACCCAAGGTTTCCCCTCATATTACACAAAGAAGGAGAAGATGGCAATCAGTCTGCATCAGTCACCGCGTAGCCTTCAATTTGCATTGAATTACAGAAAACATATAAAGCAGCATCCAGGTGGCGAGACCATTGACCAGTGAGCACATCCATCATTCCTTAGAATTGGCCAATGGTCCAAGGATAGCACATTCAATGTATATGATGTTGTATTATAGGATACCCAGGTATATGATGTGCCGTCATGTGATTTCTGGTGCGATCGTTAATAAGTATTAGGACAATTAACCTCTGAAAGAATTGCCACCAGTTTAGGTTGCCCCAATGTGACTTTAGGCTGCACAGATGTTCTACCACGCAGCTGTAGGACTTCTTTCTCTATACATCAATGCAATAAGCCGACTCATATTAAGAAACCTTGTATCTCCAGTCCAGTCCTTCTGGTACCTAAGCCACTGTTTTTTGCATCGCAGGAGATGGGTTTCAGAGGGACATATCAAAGCGGGTCAGTGGGGGTCACAGAGCCCTTACACAGCTATGTTTCTTGAAATAAGATGACATACAAATGAATATTACATAAATAAGAATGTAGTTTTGCGCTTCCAAACAAATTATATAAATCCGATCACAAATCACCTCTAGAATCATATCAAGATATTGGGAATCATTTACTAAGGGTCTACGGCCCGCGATTCTGCCGGCTTTCCCGAATATTTCTATTTTGCGCTGAATTGCCTGGGTTTTTGGCACACGCGATCGGATTGTAGGCATGCACCAGAAATCGGGGGCGTGCCGTCAGGCAACCCGACGGATTCGGACAAAGCGCAGAATTTAAAAATGAAATTGTTTAGCAAGGTTAAGCACCAGGAAGAAGAAGGTGAACTCCGGCGGATCTCAGCGCGGAAGCGACACATGCAAGAAATTGGACGCATGACCTTAGTGAATAGCGGCAACTCCGAATCCTCGTTGGACAACACACCGCAGGATCGCGACAGTACCGGGTAAGTAAATCTGCCCCATTGACTTCACAGAGGGTTTACAGAGATGAATCGCAATCTTTGCAGATGATACTAAGCTCTGTAGGAAAGTTAGATTGAAAGAAATAGAATATTCATAACACAATATTATCATTTGCTACAGTGTATTGATAGATTTGTTTACTTTATGTAACTTCTTAGATTGTTTTGAGTCTAAATAGATTTTTTTAGAAACTCTATGTATAGACAGTTTATTGTAATTGCTCCTCAGCAGCGAAGCCATAAGTCAGCAATTTTATCATCCAGAAGCTGCCTGGACTCCTCCATATTAAGGCTAGAATGACTTTCCTTCCATTTTTGGAAGAGAATATTGCGAGTCTTAAAACCGAATTCAAAGCTTCTACATGATGTACAATGAAGCCTGGTAAATATCATATCTAAATTATCCATTTGCATGATGCTCTTATCCGGCCCAGACACATTTCCTGGAATATTTACTTGGGAGCAGAGAGATCCCGTTACGGCGTCATGCTTGACAGGCTTATGAAGGCAATGAGAAGCCGAAGCCTTTCAGAAGATTTCTGACTATCGGATTTTCTCTTCTGGCGTCTCTATCACAAAATTAGAACATCTAAATATTACCGGGGGTAAAGAAACTGTATAAGATTTACATTCTTTTGGAATATGTGACAAAGAGGGTCAAAGTCACTGCAAGACCTAAGGTGGAAACCTGGGGGAAGAGCTTCATTTACAATGAGGGATGAATGTGCCATTTTATCCAAAATCTCTCTTCTTCTGCAGAATACGATGTCGGAGCGGCAGGGAGACAAATGCATATTATAGGGAGAATACTAAAATGACCTTAGAGGACAAGTCTTAAGGGGAAGATCAAGCTTTGAACTCCTTTTTGTTTTTGGAGAATACATAGATTCAAACTCCCTATACAACTTTATTGAAAGCAAAAGTCTTACGACACAGAAGTCCAAATCCTTTGCAAAAAACATTTTAATAGAGCAGGTGACTGCGTAGAATGAATTGGACTTGGAGCACCATCGGTTGTAACCTGGTTTATACCCTTTAACCCCCAAAGTGAAGATATGCCTATACATGACACTGAAGGAACCAGCAGAGTTGTGGTCAGCGGACAATCCGAGGTCGGGGCAGGTTGTTCAATCTGATATAGAGGTGATGGGTCAAGACAAGTGATGGGTCACAGATTGATTATCAAAACCAGGTCAAGATATGGGCAATCAAAAAACTTCACGGGAGCTAGCAATTTAGGTGCCATTGTACTTAGGCGCATCGCTCAGGTGATTGCAGGTGCAAGAGATAAGCTTGGCACAGACTGCAAGGTTTATAGGTTTTTACAGGCCTGTTAAAAGGTTGGGCATTGATTTGTGTGTGTACGTTCCGTTCGAAGCTCATTATTTTGGATTGAGAACTTATTTGTGTACCTTCTTTTCTGAGAAGAGACTTTGCAATCCCCTTAGTAGACAAAGGCAACGTAGTTTCCTTTCACCAACACTAGAGAGTTGGTTGGATAGAAAAAAACACTATAGAAAAACTGTTTAAAATCAGGGCCGGCAGTGAATAATCATGTATGTCCAGAAACTGAGCAGATGGACTTCCTGATTGTACAGCTACACCGTAACACTGGTAACTGGAGACCTTATTGCTCAGGCACATATCTGTGGAGGAAGGTAGCCCCTGTAGATCCGCCTACCCACTCAGCTTTTCCTCTTCGGGCGCGTCTCCAGCAGCAAGTGCAGTAGCTCATAGTCTTCTGCTGGTGACGCACCTGCAGTCGGGGAGCTCTGCGCATGCGCCATAGCTCCTATTTATGTATCGGTGAAGTGCGTCGCTGAGGCTAGTCCATGCTACCAGTAGCCCCTGTGGTTAATTTGCATAAAGAAGAAATAAAGTTTATTTTAAAATAGGCTGCATACCGGAGTTAGCCAAAAACAGTATGCAGATGCTGCAGGGAGGGGGAATCTACATTGGAAAATAATTCACATTGCAGATTTCCATTTAAAGGACTCTGGTTAGGATGACGATATTGCAGGACTTAGGTCTTTTAAAAGGTAGGTACCTTGACTGCACACTGCAAATCCTGCAAATACTAGGGCTAGGAGATACATGTGTGTCTACCCAGGCTGTTACACTGTGCAGGAGCACTTCCCCCTCCACTGGGTGAGATTATAGCAGGCAGAGGGACAGGACAACAGCCTGTGAAGCTACAAGACAGAGGTCCTCTGGTAAAGCCTCCTTTATTAGCATGAATGCCACAGTCACGGTGCCTGGTTGATGAGTAAGTGTCCCTGGTTTATCAGGATGGATTTTGATGGTAAATTTCTTTCTAAACAGAATTTGTCAATATTTTTGGGTAAAACATCTTTATATTTTGCAATGATGCATCATGAGCCTCCACTATTGTATTATCCTTTTCATGTTTTTTTCTTTTATTTCTTGAAAAATAATTAAAAAAAACTTTTTGAAATTCGGAATTATTAGGGTATATTAGATAATAGGTAAAATTAATATGCAAATTAATTCCACCAAACGTTTAATAAATCCGTAAAATAAGTGACTACAGGCAGTCCCCTACTTAAGAACACCCAACTTACAGACGACCCCTAGGTACCTCTGCTAATTGGTTATTTACTGTACTTTAGTCCTAGGCTACAATAAATAGCCGTAACTGTTATTAAAGGAGTCAGCAAGCCTTATTGTTAATCCTGGTTCTGAGGACAACCCAACATTTTTCAAATCCAATTGTCACAGAGACCAAAAAAAAATTGGCTGATGTTACAATTATAAATTATACGGTTCCGACTTACATACAAATTCAACTTAAGAACAAACCTACAGAACCTATCTTGTACGTAACCCGGGGACTGCCTGTATAAGAAAATGCTTCTTTCTCCCCTCATCAGGTCCTTTTCCGCCTCCCCATCTTTGCTAAAGTAACAATCACTCAGAAATCTTTGCTAAAACCAGAAACTTTTAGCAGTTTTGGATCCCCCTTGACCATGTCCTTACTCTTCTGGGTTTCCATTGATCGCTTAGTTTCCCTGTTTTTGGAAGTGACTCCTCCCTGTGACTCTTTTCTTCCAGGTGCAGGTGTTAGACCCAAACCTCCCAGACTTATGATATGTAATGTGTAATACTGGCGTCTTCTCATGGGTAGGAGGTCTATGGGCCCCTCCAGGTATCAGGCCCCGGGGGCAATGGCCGCCTCTACATCCTTTATACCTACTCCTCTAGGTAAACCCTATATAATGAGATATGAGTTTTCTAAGTCAATATAAAAGTTTTCAGTGTGTTTGTGTTTTACCTGTATATTTTATTTCTCTATTATTTCTCGGATTATTTCCCGTGGCTCCTCCGGGGAGCGGCGCTTCCATTGGTCATTTTTACTGTTTCCATATTAAGCCAAACATCACTTGTCAGTGATTACGGGAGACAAGACGGATGAGCACTTCCTAAAAATCCTGTCTGAAAGTTTGTACTGGAGGGAATCACAGTCTGACAACTCTAAGAGGTCACTCCAGTCACCAGAAGAGGGAAAAGCTGTGACAAGATGGAAGGATGTGCGGTGGAGGATCTGAGATAACAGCAAGACAATGGTTCTTATGGTAAGTGCACAGAACCGAGGATGAGATCAGAGTTTATAATACAGAAAATTGTAGAAATATGCAGAAATCATAAAGAGCATCCTGTATTTATATGCACAGAAAACTACTACATACATATCCTGTACACATGGGCACATCACAGTACTACTACACATTACTACTACAATACTACTATTCCAACGCAATAATACTACTCCTATCCTGTATATATGGGCGCAGCACAGCACTACTACTCCTAACCTGTATATATGGGCACAGTACAGTACTACTACTCCTATCCTGTATATATGGGCACAGCACAGTACTACTACTCCTATCCTGTATATATGGGCACAGCACAGTACTACTACTCCTATCCTGTATATATTGACAGAGTACTACTACTCCTATCCTGTATATATGGACAGAGTACAGTACTACTACTCCTATCCTGTATATATGGGCACAGCACAGTACTACTACTCCTATCCTGTATATATGGGCACAGCACAGTACTACTACTCCTATCCTGTATATATGGACAGAGTACTACTACTCCTATCCTGTATATATGGACAGAGTACAGTACTACTACTCCTATCCTGTATATATGGACAGAGTACAGTACTACTACTCCTATCCTGTATATATGGACAGAGTACTACTACTCCTATCCTGTATATATGGACAGAATACAGTACTACTACTCCTATCCTGTATATATGGACAGAGTACAGTACTACTACTCCTATCCTGTATATATGGGCAGAGTACAGTACTACTACTCCTATCCTGTATATATATTGATGCAGCACAGGACTACTACTCCTATCCTGTATATATGGGCAGAGTACAGTACTACTACTCCTATCCTGTATATATGGACAGAGCACATTACTACTATCTTGTAAGTTTGCAGGTCTTTGCACTAGTTCCCCCATTTATCCTAGTGTTATACCCTGACCCCGCTAGACTATCGGGTGCCGTCTGGAAGCCTATATACAATCCGGAGCCTTTATGTATGCGGCGCTCAGATCATTATGATGAACTGTGACAGTCACCGAATGAATCAGGCGTCAATGTATATTTGCTTCCAATTGTAATTAGACTTAAGATGCGGCTAAGTAGGTCTAGCAGGTGCGCTCTCACAGGAAACCCATTATTATCCAGAACAAACAGCCCGCGAGCAGATGGCAGAACCAAACATTGTAATGAAACAGAATGGAGTGAAACGTTGCGGCTTTGCTGTAGTGAGAATTCATGGCTGCGCCGACCATGCTCTGAATATCTTATAGTGTAAGGAGGCGGCTGATCCCGAGCAGACACGGCAGGAATATCAATATGTGACACCACCATCACACAGGAGCAGAGCCCCCCAAATACTACAGGGGACTACCACCACTGGTCACCACCCATAGGGGCTTTCATATGGACATATCAGCCAACCACGGAACACATAGAGCTCAGAAGAGGCAGGGGCTATGCAAATGTGCACCAAATGTATAGGGAAGCATCTTATAGTATCCTATGTATTGGTTTTCTGATGTTTTATATGTTTCATGTTATACTCATATACTACTCTATGTCCCGCAGTACTGCCTTATTGTACTGTTCATCCTGAGCCACCCAGTTCATGAGCACATAAATTCTCTGTTGCCTGAGGCGAACTATAAACTGTTGCTCCACTATTAACATTGGCTGTGAAGAGAAACTATTTTTAAGCGTCAGGACCTGCTAAGTAGTAGGTGACTGCACCCCTGATTCTGCCGCCCACCTTTCTGCAGGTGGTGCCGCCTGAGGCTCACCTTGACTCATGATTGGTCCACCCCTGAACCATGGAGGGGTTTAATGTTTTGGTAAAATGTGTCTTAGACAAACCTACCTTTTTTCTAAGAAATAAGTGGCTGTCGAGAAAGTTCAATTTTTAACTTTATGCAAATTAGCTTCTTGGTATACTGGGGGCGGGCCATGCCAGCTATTGCACCAGTTTTCCCATTTTTTATGCTGCACTTTGCTACATTTTTTGTTATGACTGTGTGCAAAAATTGCCGGTCTTTACTGTAGTTCTGGTATTGTGCTCAGGAAGCAGGTGGCTCAGGATGAACAGAACAATAACGTAGTTCTGTGGGACAAAGCGTAGTGTATATTATGTATAAACATGAATATCATCTAGAGGCGCCGCTCCGCATACGACCCATTGGGAGCTCTTCCGTTGTCGTAGAGGTGAGAGTCCTTTGTTAGGATTCTTCTTGTATACAGGAATGAAGACGATTCGCTGCGGCTCTTGTCACGTCTAGCGCGATGGTGAAGAGAGCTTAGCTGTTTTCTATCTTCCTATTATCCTTCTGCTTTCTGTAAATCATTTGCCTCAGCAACGAGCAGTGGGTGGATAAAGCCGCGGTGCGGAGGGCTTTGTCTGAAATCAATTTGGATCTAATTAACAAAGTAAACAAAACTGAAATCTGCCGGGACAAGATGTGATGAACAGAAGTGCAAACCCAAGGAGGAGGAGAAAGGAAATACACTGGACTTTAGAACTTTATTTATGAGCAGATCTTTAGGGCTCCTCTGCTTCGAAAAACCTCCACTGGATAGAAGAGTCTCAACTATTATTAGTGGATCCCTGCAGCACCTCCACAGGAGACTCCAAGTATTACACTGTGTCCATTCACATCAGTGGGCTGCCTGTTGCTCTGGAGGACCTGTCCCATCTCCTCCTCTACCGTATCAAGAAGACAATTTTTGCAACCGCTTTGTACCATGAGGTTCCCAAAAAGAGGACCTCCCACCATTAAACTCAAAATTCTCTAATAGGTTTATGACTAGAGCTCAGCAAATCAAATTGGGCAAATTTGAATTAGATCTAAATTTTATTTAGCACAAATCGGAGTTCTCTGGAGATTCATAGTAACAAAGGTACAAGATCAAAAGGACTTAGAAGCTGTGACCGGCCTTCTGGAGCCTTCAGTCATGGTGGTCTGGCTGTGGGTCGTCTGGGATCTGACTTGTCTGGAGGAGTAGATTCTCCTGGTGGTGAGCCATAGCTGCAGTTCTCAGGGAGTGTCCACCAGGTGGCACCCCTCCTGGAAATCCGGTCATAGGAGGACCAAGGCGGAGCCAGGACTACCGTATGGCAGCTACTTTTAGAGACACTTCTGGTCTGGTCATGCCAGGCCATGCTAGAAGGGATTCCAGGAGGTCAGATAGGCCTTCCATGACCTTCTGGTCTGGCCCCAGAATCAGCCCATTTCCCTGTGCCGAGGCCATGCGCAGGGACCCAGCACCAGACCATTCTATTTCTATGTTGGAACCAGAAAAATCAAGTTAAAAGTTTTCTAGGATTCTGGAAACACCTAGGATGCTGGGACCAGGGTAGGAAATAGGGACCTATCCTACTTTCATGGTTTACACATCAATTTGGTAATTCCGCCTGGGTGTTTCGAGGGGAGGAGGGGGGGGGGGGGGCGGAGAGAAAGGGGTTGCTGAACCAGCTTCAGCCAATAAGTGGTCTCTTCAATTTTAATGGGCATTAGCAAATTTTGAGTTCTGGCCATACATGAATGACTAATGATGTAAGTCTTCCGGATTGGCCATATATGGCAACATGTTTCACAACACGTTATCCTATACAGTGTCCGTCATGCTAGCTAGAGACCTGAAACAGAGTCAGCAACCTCCTTAGCCCTTGGAGTTTGTGGATAGCCCTGGGCTAAGTCCATGCAGTTAGTGGTCCCCCACAAATGGGACAACCCTTGCATAGTACAATTGGGCGTCCAAAGTGTAGGGGAAGGAGCTGTCCCATGTGGGACCCAAAGGGACACTTAGAAGAAAGAAGACAGGGACTTTTCAGCAGAGCTTTTAGCAGTCCTCCGAGTCCTACAAACCTGGTCAAAAGATGGACCCCCTTCTTGAGCCCCAGGCAAACTAAGACATGTTCCTGGTAATAGCCAATCGGCTGGGGGTGGCCATCCCTCTTCAGTGTACTGGAGCACCAGCACATTACGCAGGGCCACCGCTTTCCCAGAATTTTCCCAGCATTCTGTTCACCTACACATGTGATCTGACATGGAGAGGTTAATGAAGAATAAGTGGAAGAACAAAATTCATGTTAATGTTACCATTTCACAAGTGAAACAACAATAAGTGAAAAGTCTCCTGACTCAAGGCCGATCCCACGTGGGGCCCTGATGTAAGATGTACAAGTACAAGGCATGACTGGAAGTGACTAAAAAAGAAAATTGTGTGACATAGAAGACACCATGATGTATAGACACAACACATGGGGGGGGGGGGGTTATCAATAATGGGTGCATTATGGGGGGGTTAGGTGTTGATTAGGCAGGTGACAAGTGCATTTGCCCCACAGGTTCTTAACAATACTCTGATCAATAGTAACTGTGTCTTTAAGACGCAAGCATTATTGATCGTGAGATCCCCATCTAGTTCTGCTGCTCTGAGCTCCGGTGCGCCTCCTCTCTAATAGCACAAGTCTCGCAATGATGATGACAATGTCCTATTTCGGTGGCCGTTGGACGGAAGAAGAAGGTGGAGGACACCGTAGGAGCATGGGAAAGGTAATTGCTTTGTGTAATTTAAAGAGTTGGTACTAACCCTAACTCATAATTAATTATGGAGGGCACTGAATATATATTCATTAATTATTGGAGACACTGTAAATGTTAGTGACTAGGGTTAGTTAGCTTAGGGTTAGAGGGCTTAGGTGCTTAAGGTTAGTGCATTCATGCACATCTCTGATAATGTGTTTGCATTGTGCTTTAAAACCCATTGCTGGCGCATTGGACAAAACACATCAACAAACACATATGCATTGTGTAAGTGGTAACATGTATTTTATCTTAAAACATTAGTATTAATGATTAAAAATTCAGTATTATAGTAGTTGTATTCTTGTACACAGGAGCAGTATTATAGTAGATATATTTTTGTACATAGGGGGCAGTATTATAGTAGTTATATTCTTGTAAATAGGGGGCAGTATTATAGTAGTTATATTCCTGTACATAGGGGGCAGTATTATAGTAGTTATATTCTTGTACATAGGGGGCAGTATTATATTAGTTATATACTTGTACATAGGGGGCAGTATTATAGTAGTTATATTCCTGTACATAGGGGCAGTAGAGATGTTCCGCCCTTTTACTGTGCCGTACTGAGAGCCTGCCAACAGTGCCGGGGACAAACAGACTAATCTACAGAATAGAATTTTTGCCAAAATTTTCCTGTCGACATTCAAGAGGGCGATCGGCCTCCAGTTCTTGATGTCACTAGGCTCCTTACCTTTGGACAGCAGAATTAGCGATGAGACCCTCATGGATGGAGGCATCAGGTGATTTTCTAGACAATTTCTGTAAACATCCACGAGGATTGGAGCCAAGAGGTCTCTGAACTTCTTATAAAATTCTGCTGTAATACCATCTGGACCTGGTGCCTTCTTCAGATGTAACTTATCAATGGCCTCTTTAACCTCCTCCTCTGTTATTTCTGCTGTCAAAGGAGAAAAGTCCAATTTTCTAGTATCAGGGCCTGGAGTTGCCTCCAAGAATTGGGTCACTTTTTCCTTATCCAAAGCTTTCTTCTGAAACAAGTCAGTATAGTACGATCTCACCACTCCCAGGATTCCCTCCCGAGACTCTTGTAAAACACCCTGGGAGTCAGTGAGACCTGCGATCAGTTTTTTCTCCACACGCTCTCGGCAATTCTCAAATGGATCAGGTGCCCCTCGGGTGCCATAGTCCCTTTCCACTACCAGGGAGGTGTACCTACTGTACTGATACTGTCTTATCTCAGATTTCAGCCGGTCAATCCTTTGTTGGTCATCCCCACCCGCCGAATAGAGCGACTCCAATTCTTTCCGCAGTCTCAGATACTGGCTGTACTTACTTCTCCCCTTCTTAATTGACAGTCTCTGCAAGAGGGACCGGATCTCCTCCTTGACGTCCTCCCACCAGTCGGCCATGTTGTTATAAAAATCTACTCTGTCCAGTTGATGCAGCAAAAAAGATGAAATGTATTCCTGGACAGAAATATCATATAACAGATTATAATTTAGTCTCCACAGCCCTCTACCAACATCAGGATACTTAGAGGCACCCAAACAAAAATATAAGGCAAAGTGATCCGAATATGGGACATTCCTCTCCATTCTCTCACTGATGGCTTCAGTAGGACTCACCAGAGCGAGATCTATCCTGCTGCTGCGTCCTGCACAGGTGTAGGTGAACTTTGGACTCCTACCACCCTGTACAAAAACATCAGACAGGCCAGCCTGCTGAATTATACCGTTTAGGACCTTACAGTCCCTGGTAAGGGGCCTACTGTTCCTGTCCCTGGTGGTAGTGGTGGCATTAAAGTCCCCGGCCATGATGACTGGAATAGACGTGAATAGATAAGGCTTCATGTCATTAAAAAGCTGAGTCCTTTCGGTCACTGTCTGTGGGCCATAGATGTTAATGAGCCGGAGTCTTCTGCCTCTGATGGTGATTTCTAGCAGCAGGCACCGTCCCATCGATACCTCGGTGAGTCTGTGGACGGTGACATCATGGGTGTTAAATATGATAGAGACTCCGGCATAAGGCTCCACAGCCAGCGACCAAAAGGACGGACCAGACTGCCAATCTCTCTCCGCCTCCCGTATGAGACCCAAGGTGTTTAAATGGGTCTCCTGTAAGAAATAAACATCAGCATTGAGATATCTTAGATGTTCGTACACAACATGTCTGGTCCTTCTAGCCCTAATACTATTCACATTGCTGGTGACCACAGTAAGGTGGAAGCCTGCCATCATGAGAAGAAATAGAAAGATCATCCACATCATAAGTCAGAGTCAGAGTTGTCTTCCTGACTACAAGTTTCCATATCCCAAACTGACTGTGACTCTGCATTAAGGGGTTTCCTTTTTGTGGGAGGATCCCCCCCTGGGTCGTCGTCATACTCCTCCATCATGCGTTTCAGTTCTCGATCTATCTCCTCCTCCCCATCTGACTCGGACAGTACACTGTACCTATTAGTGGTTACAGTAACATCAGCCTGACTCTGCACTTTCATTTTTGAGGGTTTTTGGACGGTGGTCCATGCACTCTCGGGTTTTCTGGTGCTCCTGTCCTTCTTCCTCTTTTTAACACCACTATTATTTTCCCTTGTGGTTGGTGTCAGTTCAGGGGAAGGGACAGGCACTGGCTGCTCTACTACCTCCATGTCCCCCTCTGTGTTACCTGTCCCTGGATGGTCCGGGGCAGCACCACTAATATCTGGGGTCTCTGGCACAGTACACACTGACCCTGACAATAGGGCCTCCTCCTCCTGCTCCTCATCTGGTACATCTGCCCCTTCCATCAGGTCTTCATCGGGGAGGTCCCTACAGATATTATGCCAGGCATCAGGGCAGTCCCTATGGGGGTGACCGATCTGACCACAAAGGTTACATCTGATGGTCTTGCAGTTGGCGCTCACATGGCCGAGGTCCCCGCACAGGGTGCACTTCACTGCGGTGCAGTTACTCGCCACATGACCGGATCTCCCACACTTAAAGCATAGCCTTGGCTGACCGACATAGAAGCACACACCCTTCTCTCTGCCGATAAAGAAGGAGTTGGGGAGGTGATGGGTGATGTTCTGGTGTTGATGTAATTTAACCAGGACCCTCCACCCCCCGGTCCAGATTCCATCCTCATCCCTGGTCTTGGTCATGTCTGACATGAGGGTGCAATGTCTCTTGAGCCATATGATGATGTCCTGAGGGGGGACAGACTCGTTCCAGAACAGGATGGTGACAATCGCTGTATCTAGCTTGGAGATGGGAATGAAACTAAACCTGTTCCACCCCTCAGTATCTCTATAACGGGGTTGTTGAGCCCAGAACCGGTCCAGATTACACATGAGCTTGAAGCTGATATCATACCCTTGTCTATCAGGAAGATTTATCACTGCCAGGATGTCGGCTGGCTGGAAACCCATCTGGGTGCACAACATGTCCCTGACCACGTGCCGCCTGTCAGGCAGATCCTCCTTAGCCCCTCTGTGCCTAAACCGGACAACATTCCTCCTCTTGAAGGCCTGGCCGGTATAATGGGGACTGGAGGAGAAAAATGGGGAACCTCAACTCCACGCATTCCCTGATGTCTGACCCCTGTCCTGCCGTGGGGGATGTGTGGGCTGCAGACCATCTGCACTAGGGCCCTGCTGACCACCCGGACCATGGGGCTGCTGACCACCCTGACCATGGGGCTGCTGACCACCCAGACCATGGGGCTGCTGACCACCCGGACCATGGGGCTGCTGACCACCCGGACCATGGGGCTGCTGACCACCCGGACCATGGGGCTCTGCTGCCTGTGATGTGACTAGTGGGGGGAACTCCTCAGCTGTTGACAGTCCTGCACCCTCCACAACATCGGGGCTCTCTGTGTCACCAGCTGCCCTAGACTGTGCCTGGGATGACTCCTCAGCTGGGACATTATCAACCACAGAAACATCAGAAATAGCAACAACAGAGACATCAGCAATATCAGGCATATCAGCAACATTATCATAATTACTGCAGGACTGCTGATCACAGCCCTGAATGTCCTGCTCAGGTGTATCCTGCACCTCACAGTCCTGCTCACATGTATCCTGCACCTCACAGGGGGCAGTATTATAGTAGTTATATTCTTGTACATAGGGGGCAGTATTATAGTAGTTATATTCTTGTACATAGGGGGCAGTATTATAGATGTTATATTCTTGTACATAGGGGGCAGTATTATAGATGTTATATTCTTGTACATAGGGGGCAGTATTATAGTAGCTATATTCTTGTACATAGTGCTGCATCGTCTCCTCCTGCTGACAACCCAAGGGGCACATACGGTCTGAGACACTTAAAAACTTTAAATTACCCCTAACAAAAAGTTTCCCGTGCAGTGATAGCCAAGCAATGTCGAATAGTTTTGCAGGAAGCCTAGGACTATTGAGGAGCGTCAGACTTTTCTGCAATGTGGCCGTTGTGCAGTCCCTCAGAGCTGGCTGTAAAGTATAAAAGGTCCTACAGACACTGGTGTAAAGGTCCTTCCTGGTCTTACTCTCCAGATAGGTCTTATCTATTCTCCACTTTTTCACACACCTGAGACCATACTCCAGATACTGGGGGAGGAAGCCAGGAGTCCATCGACCCCTCTTGAGACTGCCGCCTCGCACCCAAGACTCTGCAAAAGGCAATATCCAGTCCCTCACACTACTTACCCACAGGAGACCATTATTTGAGTCCAGGCATCCAAAATTAACTTTCAGAAACATGGAGTCAAAAAAGACCCTTGGATTTAACATATCCAGCCCACCCTCTCTCCTCTGCAGGTAGGTGATCCCTCTTTTTACTGGGTTCAACCTGTTCCCCCATAAAAGTTGGAAGAACAGGCTCAAGAGCCTAGCGGAGAAAGATTCTGGCAAAGGAAATACGACAGAGACGTAGAGGAAGACAGGGACCAGGTAAGTCTTCAGCAGAGTAACCCTTTCTCTATAGGTCAGCCTCCAGTTCTTCCATCGCTGAACCTTTGTATTTCCGGTATCCAACTTCTCTTCCCAATTTAGTTTGGCATTATCTTCCCTCCCAAATTTAATCCCAAGGATCTTAATATGGGTGGAGGCCTTGGCGAACTGTGGCAGATCAAAGCCAGGAGCAGTATCCAATGTCCAGAAAGCCTGACTCTTCTCAAGGTTCACCAGAGACCCGGAGGCCTCTGAGTAACTTCTGATGGCTGCAGATAACATCTCCACCTCATGAGGTTCAGATATCACCACAGTCACATCATCCGCGTAGGCAACTACCTTCAAAGGCAAGCAATGGGGGACCGGCACCCCCTGAAAATCACACTGCTGCAGTGATCGCAGAAACAAGTCTATGGCAAACACATACAGCAGTGGACTCAGGGGGCAGCCTTGTCGCACCCCTGCCTCTACTTCAAAAGTGTCCCCCTGCCAACCATTGATCAGAGGAAAGCTCTTCGCCTCTCTATACAAAGTTCTCAGCCAATCTATAAATTGTCCCGGAATACCGTACTTTGACAAAGTGGCCCATAGATAATCGTGATCAACCCTGTCAAAGGCTTTAGCCTGGTCCAGACCTACAACATATCTCCCACACCTCAGAGCTTTACATCTCTCAAACATCTCTCTTATGGAGATGACTGCTCCAGAGATGTTCCGCCCTCTTACTGTGCCGTACTGAGAGCCTGCCAACAGTGCCGGGGACAAACAGACTAACCTAGAAAACAGAATTTTTGCCAAAATCTTCCGGTCAACATTCAAGAGGGCGATCGGCCTCCAGTTCTTGATGTCACTAGGCTCCTTACCTTTGGACAGCAGAATAAGGGAGGACACTCTCATGGATGGAGGCATCAGGTGATTTTCTAGACAATTAGTAAACACATCCACAAGGATCGGGGCTAAGAGGTCTTTAAACTTTTTATAAAATTCTGCTGTTATCCCATCTGGTCCTGGTGCCTTCTTCAGATGTAACTTATCAATGGCCTCTTTAACCTCCTCCTCTGTTATTCCTGCTGTCAAAGAAGAAAAGTCCAAATCTTTAGTGTCAGGACCTGGAGTTGCCTCCAAGAATTGAGCCATTTTCTCTTTATCCAAAACCTTCTTCTGAAATAACTCAGCATAGTAGGATCTCACCACTCCCAGGATACCCTCCCGAGATTCCTGTAAAACTCCCTGGGAGTCAGTGAGACCTGTGATCGATTTTTTTTCCACACGTTCCCGGCAATTTTCATATGGATCTGGAACCCCCAGAGTCCCGTAATCCCGTTCTACAACAAGAGACGTGTAGCGGCTGTACTGATACTGCTTTATCTCAGATTTCAGTCGGTCGATCGTTTGTTTGTCCCCCCCTCCCGCCGAATACAGTGACTCCAATTCTCTCCGCAGCTTGAGATACTGGCTGTACTTACTCTTACCCTTCTTCACTGACAGTCTCTTTAAGAGGAACCTGATCTCCTCCTTGACGTTCTCCCACCAGTCAGATATGTTGTCATAGAAGTCTACTCTCTGGAGCTGGTCCTGAAAAAGGGAGTGGATACAATTCTGGACACAGACATCATCCAGGATGCTGGAATTGAGCCTCCATAACCCCCGACCAATGTCCGAGCGGTTAGAGGCTCCCATACAAAAAAATAACGCCAGGTGATCAGAATATGGGACGGCCCTCTCACTCATCCCACTAACAGTCTCCGAGGGACTCACAAACGCCATATCTATCCTACTGCTCCTGTCAGCACATGTGTAGGTGTACTTGGGTTTCCTGCCACCCAGGGTAAACACATCACATAGATGGGCCTGTGATATGATGCTCTTTAGGACTTTGGAGTCTCTGACCACTGCTCTGCCCGAGGACCTGTCACCCGATGTCAAAGTAACATTAAAGTCACCCGCCATTATCACAGGGATTGAGGTAAATAGATATTGTTTTACCTCATTGAACAGCTGGATTCTCTCTGTCACTGTCTGTGGGCCATAGATGTTGATCAGCCGGAGCCGCCTACCATGGATGGTCACTTCTAGCACCAGGCACCTCCCCATAGCGACCTCCGTCAGCCTGTGCACCGTCACGTCTGTGGTGTTAAACAGTATGGCGACCCCGGCGTACGGCTCCACAGCCAGTGACCAGTAAGAAGGACCAGACCGCCACTTACGCTCAGCCTCACGGAGATGCCCTAAGGTGGTCAGACGGGTCTCCTCCAGATATCTCAGGTGGTCATACACGGCGTGTCTAGTCCTTCTTACTTTAATACTGTTAACATTGCTAGAAGCAACTCTTAGAGAGAATCCAGCCATCATAAGGAAACAGAAAAACAGAGCAGCGACCCCCATCATCATGAGTCAGAGTCAGATTCCCTCCGCCTACCTCCAGTCTCCATGTCTGACAGGGGGTCTCCAGCTTCAGAAGAAGGGGGCTTCTTTTTTGTCGGAGGGTCTTCTGTATCCCCGTCACACTCATTATCAATGCGTTCTAACTCACGCTCAAAATCTCCATCTGACTCTGATAAGACATCAAATCTATTGGAAAGGACCATGACCCCGGCATCACCACTGGCTTTTTTCATGGTCTTAGACCCTGCACCATACTTTGTCTCAGGCTTACGGGAGGATTTGTCTTTTTTCTTTCTTTTGTTCTTTTTGGCCTCCTCATATTTGGTAGTAGATGTTATAGAGGCTGCTGCCTGAGGCTGGTCCTGAGTGACAACCTCCATATTCTGCTGAGTGCGGACTGCTCTCTGAGGTTCTGGCGCAGTATCACCTGACCCCTGCTGTACCTCCTGCCTAGTTAGTATTAGACCTGACATCAAGGCCTCCTCCTCTAAGGCGTCTGCCTCCTGTACTATCTCATCATCAGAGAAATCCCTGGCGATGTTATGCCAGGCCTCCGGGCAATCCTTGTGTGGGTGGCCCATCTCTCCGCAGAGGTTACATCTGACCATCTCACAGGTGGCACTGAGATGGCCGACCTCCCCACACAGGTTGCACTTTACTACTGTGCATACTTTGGCCACATGACCGATCTTACCGCATCTAAAACACTTTCTCGGCTGCCCGGGATAGAAGCAGACGCCTTTCTCTCTGCCTATGAAGAAGCTGTTGGGGAGGTGCAGGGTGATGTTATTATACTGGCGTAACTTCACCAGAACCTTCCACCCTCCAGTCCAGATACCGTCGGCATCTCTATTCTTGGTGAGGTCTGACACAAGATCACAATGGCGCCTGAGCCACACCAGAATATCCTGAGGGGGAACAGACTCATTCCAAAAGATGATATTTACCACTACGGTACCTGGCCTGGATATGGGGACAAACGTGAACTTACACCAGCCGTCAGTGTCCCTGAACCGGGGGAGTTTGTCCCAGAACCTATCCAGACTAGACATGAGCTTAAAGCTGACATCATAGCCCTGTCTGTCTGGAAGGTTGATGACTGCCAGGATGTCATCTGGCGTGAACCCCATCTGGCGGCACAGGAGATCCCGCACCACAAACCTCCTATCTGGGAGATCTTCCTTAGCGCCTCTGTTCTTAAAGCGCACCACGTTCCTCCTCTTAAACGCCTGCCCGGAGTATTGTGCACTGGAGGTAAAGGAGGGAGCGCCGCGGCTCCAGGCATTTCTAGGAGGCTCTTGACGGGGTTCACTCTGGCTATTAGGGGGAGGGTCTAATCTAGGGGGATCTGACTTATTTGGGGGGCTTGATGTTAGAGGGGGGAAATCACATACATCATCCTGTACAACCCCCTGCGCCCCATCCACCTCTATGCTATTATTAGATGGTTGCATATCCCAGACAGACTGAGGGTCCCCTCCATCACCCAACCCCTCAGGTTCATCAGAATGTCCCCCAGTCTCGGTCACAGCAGCACAGATCTCCTGGGACAGTGCATCAGTCTGACACACAGAGGAAAATGCTTTGTCTTGCTGCTGCGCAGTCACTGCTGGGACTTGTTGTACCACATCCTCGTGCTCCTCAGTGACTGCTGCAGAGGTCTGCGGCTGATCCTGCGACTGTCCCTTTTGGAAGGAGAAACTAGCAGGTTTCAGTACAGGTGTTGTAACACGGGGCGCATCTGGGATCTTGGGTCTGGGGTCACAGCTCTGCTTCTGCTGCGAGAAGCGCTCCCTATTCCGATATGTCTCAGCCAGGGGTCCCATCTTCTCCAGAACACAGTCCATGTCCCTCACCACCTGTGCCAGCTCTATGCTCAGTGAGTGCAGCTTGGTATCATACAGTCTCTTACTCTCTGGATGTGCAGTTTTCAGGTTATACAAACAGTCTATCTGCATCTGCAGCATTTCCTTATGGTGGCTAAGCTCCCCCATCCTCCTTACCAGTCCTGGGATCTCCTCTGCTAGCCTCAGCTCAGGCGCTCGCACGGTCTCCTTCCCCTGCTGTGCTGGTCGGGGTGCTGCTCCAGGTGGTCTAGGAGCACCCGTCTCCTTTGCTGCTCCAGTTTTTCTGCCTGCAGTGGCAGAGCTTGAGGCCTGTTCACACTGTGCAGGGACACTCAGCGGCTTAGCTGTAGATCTTGTGCGACCTGTGCAGGCCATGCTGGACACCACATCCTTCTGCAGTAAGTTCTCTTGCAGGGTTTGTCTCTCCAGGGACGTTCTCCTCTGTCTGGGTGCAGGAGTGGGAGGCTGTGCACCTGCTGCTCGTCCTGCACTCACCACCTGTGCTGCTCCATGCTGGCCGGGCCTGGGACTCACTTCCATCATTGCTTCACTCACTTTGTTTTCTTGTATCTTCTTTACAACATCCATATTCTGCTGACTTTCTTCCTTACAAATGACTCTGGGATTTCCATCCCTTGTAGAAATTGTATGGGAGTTTTCTCCCGGTGTAGGCCTGGAAGCCTGGGCCTTGCTTGGGGAATCTCCCCACCCAGGGTGGCCCCGCCCTGGGCTGTCTCCAGACATCAGGAGACTCAGGAGCTCAGCTCTAACACAACCTCCCAGCAAGGGGGCAGTATTATAGTAGTTATATTCTTGTACATAGGGGGACAGTATTATAGTAGTTATATTCTTGTACATAGGGGTGCAGTATTATAGTAGTTATATTCTTGTACATAGGGGCAGTATTATAGTAGTTATATTCTTGTACATAGGGGGACAGTATTATAGTAGTTATATTCTTGTACACAGGGGGCAGTATCATAGTAGTTATATTCTTGTACATAGGGGGCAGTATTATAGTAGTTATATTCTTGTACATAGGGGGCAGTATTATAGATGTTATATTCTTGTACATAGGGGGCAGTATTATAGATGTTATATTCTTGTACATAGGGGGCAATTTTTATTAGTAAAAAACAAACATAAATACAGAAATACTTTTTCTATCAAAATAAATCATAGATCATTCAGTATAAATCATACATGTTCATAAAATAAAATGTATACTAAATGTAATTTAAGAGTCCATTTTGGCTGAAAGGGAAAAAAAAGAAAAAACAGAAAAAACAAATGCATACATTGTATCAGACAGATTTCATTCTAGATGAATATTCCTCCAGAGACTTATATTCTCCCCCTTTTTCCTGACCTCTAGTGACCGGATCCACCTGAGCTCGGACATGATGAGGCTTATGGCTTTATGATGGTGGAATGGCTCGCTATGGACGGACACTTTGGTTCTCATGTGCCAGTGATAGTACTTGATGACCTGGATCACTATATACATGGTCTCCTGGTTGATGTTATGTACATTAGGTGTCACGCCATACAGGATTTCTGGGTACCTGAGGGACTGCAGTGATGGGATTCTTATCTTGGTGGATATGTCACGCCAGATGTTCCGTCCACCCCAGCACTCTGATATAAAGTGGACCATTGTCTCCTCTGTCTGACACCCGAGGGGACAATCTGTCACACTCAGGAACTTAAGATTCCCCCTGACAAACAGTTTTCCCTGTAATGACAGCCAGGCGATGTCACGAAACTTATAGGGCAGCCTCCGACCATTCATAAACCTCAAACTGTCCTTTAGGGTGGTGGTTGGACAGTCTGGAAGCGCCAGCTGTAGAGAGTAGAAGGTCCTACAGACTCTGGAGTACAGATCTCTTCTAGTATTTCTCTCAATAAAAGACTTATCTATCCCCCATTTCCTTAAACACCTCAGACCATACTCCAGATACTGGGGGAGGAAGCCAGGAGTCCATCGGCCCCTCTTGAGACTGCCGCCTCGCATCCAAGATTCTGCAGAAGGCAATATCCAGTCCCTGACACTACTTACCCACAGGAGACCATTATTTGAGTCCAGGCAACCAAAATTAACTTTCAGAAACACGGAATCAAAGAAAACCCTTGGATTTAACATATCCAGTCCACCCTCTCTCCTCTGCAGGTAGGTGATCCCTCTTTTTACTGGGTTCAACCTGTTCCCCCATAAAAGCTGGAAGAACAGGCTAAAGAGCCTAGCGGAGAAAGATTCTGGCAAAGGAAAAACGACAGAGACGTAAAGGAAGACAGGGACCAGGTAAGTCTTCAGCAGAGTAACCCTTTCTCTATAGGTCAGCCTCCAGTTCTTTCATCGCTGAACCTTTACATTTCCGGTTTCCAACTTCTCCTCCCAATTTAGTGCGGAATTGTCTTCCCTCCCGAATTTAACCCCAAGGATTTTAATATGGGTGGAGGCCTTGGCGAATTGTGGCAGATCAAAGCCAGGAGCAGTATCCAATGTCCAGAAAGCTTGACTCTTCTCTAGGTTGACCAGAGACCCAGAGGCCTCTGAGTAACTTCTGATGGCTGCAGACAACATCTCCACCTCTCGAGGTTCAGATATCACCACAGTCACATCATCCGCGTAGGCAACAACATCCAGGGGCAAGCAATGGGGGACCGGCACCCCCTGAAAATCACACCGCTGCAGTGATCTCAGGAACGGATCGATGGCAAACACATACAGCAGTGGACTCAGAGGACAACCTTGTCGCACCCCTGCCTCTACCCTGAAAGTGTCCCCCTGCCAACCATTGATCAGAGGAAAGCTCTTCGCCTCTCTATACAGAGTTTTTAGCCAATCCACAAATTCTCCCGGAATACCGTACTTTGATAAAGTGGCCCATAGATAATCGTGGTCAACCCTGTCAAAGGCTTTAGCCTGGTCCAGACCTACAACATATCTCCCACACCTCAGAGCTTTACATCTCTCAAACATCTCTCTTATCGAGAGGACTGCTCCAGAGATGTTCCGCCCTCTTACCGTGCCGTACTGAGAGCCTGCCAACAGTGCCGGGGACAAACAGACTAACCTAGAGAATAGAATTTTTGCCAAAATCTTCCTGTCGACATTCAAGAGGGCGATGGGCCTCCAGTTCTTGATGTCACTAGGCTCCTTACCTTTGGATAGCAGAATTAGCGATGAGACCCTCATGGATGGAGGCATCAGGTGATTTTCTAGACAATTTCTGTAAACATCCACAAGGATTGGAGCCAAGAGGTCTCTGAACTTCTTATAAAATTCTGCTGTTATACCATCTGGACCTGGTGCCTTCTTCAGATTTAACTTATCAATGGCCTCTTTTATCTCCTCCACCGTTATTTCTGCTGTCAAAGGAGAAAAGTCCAATTCTCTAGTATCAGGGCCTGGAGTTGCCTCCAAGAATTGGGTCACTTTTTCCTTATCCAAAGCTTTCTTCTGAAACAAGTCAGTATAGTAAGATCTCACCACCCCCAGGATTCCCTCCCGAGACTCTTGTAAAACACCCTGGGAGTCAGTGAGACCTGCGATCAGTTTTTTCTCCACACGCTCCCGGCAATTCTCAAACGGATCTGGTGCCCCTCGGGTTCCATAGTCCCTTTCCACTACCAGGGAGGTGTACCTACTGTACTGATACTGTCTTATCTCAGATTTCAGCCGGTCAATCCTTTGTTGGTCATCCCCACCCGCCGAATAGAGCGACTCCAATTCTTTCCGCAGTCTCAGATACTGGCTGTACTTATTTCTCCCCTTCTTAATTGACAGTCTTTGCAAGAGGGACCGGATCTCCTCCTTGACGTCCTCCCACCAGTCGGCCATGTTGTTATAAAAATCTACTCTGTCCAGTTGATGCAGCAAAAAAGATGAAATGTATTCCTGGACAGAAATATCATATAACAGATTATAATTTAGTCTCCATAGCCCTCTACCAACATCAGGATACTTAGAGGAACCCAAACAAAAATATAAGGCCAAGTGATCTGAATATGGGACCGTTCTTTCCCTTCTTTCTCCTATGGCTTCAGTAGGACTCACCAGAGCGAGATCTATCCTGCTGCTGCGTCCTGCACAGGTGTAGGTGAACTTTGGACTCCTACCACCCTGTACAAAAACATCAGACAGGCCAGCCTGCTGAATTATACCGTTTAGGACCTTACAGTCCCTGGTAAGGGGCCTACTGTTCCTGTCCCTGGTGGTAGTGGTGGCATTAAAGTCCCCGGCCATGATGACCGGAATAGACGTGAATAGATAAGGCTTCATGTCATTAAAAAGCTGAGTCCTTTCGGTCACTGTCTGTGGGCCATAGATGTTAATGAGCCGGAGTCTTCTGCCTCTGATGGTGATTTCTAGCAGCAGGCACCGTCCCATCGATACCTCGGTGAGTCTGTGGACGGTGACATCATGGGTGTTAAACAAGATGGAGACTCCGGCATAAGGCTCCACAGCCAGCGACCAAAAGGAAGGACCAGACTGCCAATCTCTCTCCGCCTCTCGTATGAGACCCAAGGTGTTTAAACGGGTCTCCTGTAAGAAATAAACATCAGCATTGAGATATCTTAGATGATCATACACAACATGTCTGGTCCTTCTAGCCCTAATACTGTTCACATTGCTGGTGATCACAGAAAGATGGAAGCCTGCCATCATGAGAAGAAATAGAAAGAGAATCCACATCATCATAAGTCAGAGTCAGAGTTATCTTCCTGACTACAAGTGTCCATATCCCAAACTGACTGTGACTCGGTATGAAGAGGTTTCCTTTTTGTGGGAGGATCCCCCCCTGGGTCATCATCATATTCCTCCATCATACGTTTCAGTTCTCGATCTATCTCCTCCTCTCCATCTGACTCGGACAGTACATTGTATCTATTAGTGGTTACTGTAACGTCCGCCTGACTGTACACTTTCATTTTAGAGGGTTTTTGGACAGTGGTCCACGCACACTCATCATAATGTACTGAACTGAAGTCTCTGATAATACCCATATATATATATGTAGCAGCAGTACATAGGGGGCAGTATTATAGTAGTTATATTCCTGTACATAGGAGGCAGTATTATAGTAGTTATATTCTTGTACATAGGGGCAGTATTATAGTAGTTATATTCTTGTACATAGGGGGCAGTATTATAGTAGTTATATTCCTGTACATAGGGGGCAGTATTATAGTAGTTATATTCCTGTACATAGGGGTCAGTATTATAGTAGTTATATTCTTGTACATAGGG